>CM017555.1:64627040-64837250 GCA_007844125.1 Sinonovacula constricta | reverse complement strand
ACCCAGAGATGTCTCTGCCTATGCCTATTGCTCTAAGAAGTTCAACTAGTACAGGGGAACTTAAACACATCTTGGAGCCAGAATTCTTTCAGACAATATTAAAAATTACTATTGAGTTGTTAGATGTCAACATATTTTTATTATATTAGAACATTTTGAGAAATAGATCATATAAAACAGCTAACAACATTGAAGGTGTGGTCTTCTTGGTGTGTGTTCAATTTTGATATATATCCAACATTTTTACAGAGCTTATTACCTACTGCTGACATAAAGTTTTAACATTTCATATCAGGGGTGAGATATACATGTATTTGATTTAGACAAAGTCGAATACCAACCCTTAATATATAAACATCTTATATATATAATATATATAAATATATAATAGAAATCTTGAAAGTCTATTTTGAAAAAAGTTATTCTGTGCCATTCAATAGCACAGTTGTATCAAAATCTTATTAACTGCTGTCTAACTTTGAATACAAGTATAATTGTGTTTTCTTACAGTATATATATTTAGTAAAATGGCATTTATTAACACTAAGAAATTCCCAATAGGTGTGCTGATATTAAATATGTATCAGACCTTTACATTCAGATTATTCTTTGCATTACCTGAACCGCTTGGTAGTAGGTTTAATCTGTCACAACAAAATGCCTTTATGTGGACCGAAAAGCTCTTTCACAAGCTTTGGCAAAAGGTCTGCACAGAAAGTTGAGGAGTGAGACAAAGGAATGTGAAGGATTCAACTGTAACAGAAAAAAAACTGATATGCATTCATAACATTATTTTATACAATTTCTCTTTTTATAGTCTTTTTTTACGTGCCAAGATTGAAAAATAATGCTTATATTTAATGTCAGATATTAGTCTGACAAAATTGATAGAGACACAGCACATGACAGCAAAATAAATGTACACTGTAGTGTTTTAAGTAAACCATTCTACCCTTAATAGCACTTCAATGCATGGGTTCGGGTCCTAGTCAGGACAAGAACTATCAGGTGGGAATGTTTTTTTAGCTAACCTGCAGTGTGCTGGTTCTACCCAGACATAAATCTAGGGTCTTTCTTCACAAATAATGAGCTGGACGTTACCAATGTAACCATAATTGTGTCGGTGCAATGTAACAAAAAACAACACAAAGACAAAAACAACAACAACAACAACAAAAACATATGCACACTGCACAGGGTTCAGTAAAATGCAGATTAACTGTATCAAAATAAATTATAATGATGTTAATTATTTAAGGTATAGATTTATCTGAATTATCTTGTAGCATATTCCTTTATTGGACTGAGTGGACAAGAATATCTCCATAAAGCCTGTTTCAGTTGTTCTAAATGCCTTGAGTTGCTTGACACCCTGCAACTATGTGTTCAAGTGTGGAAGGAATTCATTTTGCAGGAACTGTAATTAAAATTGCATATTACGGAAAAACACACAAAAAAAACAAAACAACGCATAAATGATTTGTGTATGAAATTGATTTTTGTTTTGTTAGTCAAGGAAAATATTTCTTTATTTGTGTCTAGCACATCCACCCCAGAAAGAGAGCATTCAAAGTTAAAAACTTGATCCTAAGATGTGACCGTAAACAGTGGTACGTACATTTGGTAGTTCAATTTCTTGACAACACTCAAACTGAAGGTTATACAATACTGGTCACAGAATAAAACTATTTGGATTAATTGATGTCAGGTGTTCATGGCATGAAATCACAGAAAAGGCAGCACTATATTTGTTTCCAATTGTTCATTGATAACAAGAGTAACGGAAGTGGTAGGTTTGATTCTATAAATGTTTATATTTTATAAATGATAAAAATTAATAGATTAGACCCCACCCGCTTCTGCCCACTACAGGCTGCAAAGTCAAAAAATGAAGCAAAATATTTTTTTTTTCATAGAAGACAAAATATATGTGTACAAAGAAGTACACTTCTATAAATTTCTGACATGATTTCTTGCTAAGGATAATCTAATCCAGAAGTTTAAACTAAACAGTTACTATTTATCACAAAGAAAACCGAAAGCAGAACAAGATTTTCTGACAGCTGTTACTGACATGCTGATTTTTTATTTAGCCATCTATTCAGCAGAAAAATAAACATAAAAGGACTGATTATATATATAAAGATTAACCAGATTAAATACAACAACAAACGAATAAAGAAATAATATACCATGACAGAAGACTCGAAGTGGGCGGAGCAGACGTGCGTCGTGTCAGGGTTAACATTAAAATCTGAACGATTATAAACAAGAAAAGCGTCTCCTCTCTTTTGGTAAAACTATAATTGCACATCCTAGTACCCCATCAACACGAGATTTACGCGTTTTTTTTTCCATTGATTTTATCACAGCTTTCAGCTTTCCATCTATTGTTTTAGTTTATACCGGATGTTTTCAATGACTCCCGGTGATGACGCTGCGACGGAATCAACCCATTTATATAGAGTATATAGCGTGATGTCACGAGTCAGCGGTCCCTTTACTATATGTCTATGTCTTAACTGAGCGAGCACTAGAGGTGCTAGCCATTGTAGGGGGTTGGAGTTTGGGCATGATCCTCCAGAAAACATATGATATGCCAAAGTGGGCCATTTCCTGCATTTTAGAAGCTGCTAAAAACTTTTTTCCATTCGTCCAAACTGTTTGTATTCCAGGCGACCACTGTTTGATCATGGGATGAGGGGAGGAGTCAAATTGAGCTTAAGCCATATGTACATGTATTATAGGCAGAAGTAGAGTTAGAAAGTATGGGAGCATGCTCCGATAGGGAGTGTGTTAAAATCTAGAAGCCAAAAGAAAATGTCATTTCCAGCGTGCTTGCCATACCTTCATAGAAAGTAACAATTTGCACATATAGTTAAAATTTCAAAACGTTATAACAATTTATTCTGATGTAAATATGTGCTTACTTGTCTTTTCTGTAGTACTAGTCACATATGTGACAATGATACTACAAGCGCCAAAAAGATGTGACACACCTTGAAACGGTAGGAGCTACATTCATAAAAGGTATTCTTGACGATTTCAGGAGTTGTCATATCGCTTTTCATGTCCCAGGTTTTATACGAAACGTGTTTAAATTCTAGGGACGGTCAGGTAAGTAAATTACATGTAAATAATTCAAAAAAAAAAACTGTAAGAAAAAAAGAAGAAGACGGGATCTTACCTGTTTAATCACTGTGTACTGGATGACTATACACGCGCCGAGATTTACAATGGAAATTGTGGCTCCAGTGTTGGTGACACACGTGCCGCCCGTGCTCTCTATAAAAACCAGAAAGGCACATCTGGTCTGATGTTCGCAGATGGCGGTACACCTCAACAGGGAACCAACAAAAGTGGTCGTGGACAACACAGAATCATAACTGATGTCACATATCGACCGATATAAATAAACAGTGTCTAATTTACAGAGTGAAATACCGAAGAAAATCTGGACATCTTGAGTCGGTTCCTCTTCAGATGAACATGCTACAATCATTTATTCTTCTCTGGTCATGTTTTTTCTTGATTCAAAAAGTTAATTTCACTTATTATCAACCATTTTTTTTTAGGTTTTCTTATCGAAATTATACCCCTTTCTTTTCTAAACAATGTGGACATTATTATTCAATGACGTCATTACTTTCGTCATAACTTATTAAAGAAAACATCAGCGCTTGGACATTTTTGTATTCGAATAGATCAGTCTTCTTTTCATGGCTTGCATTTGAGAAACCTATCAGGAAGTGCGAGGTTAGAGCTCTGTAAAACCGGTTTAAGCAACCCAGTTGGCCCATATTGCCAACTGACCGTTCCAAGGTGGTAACTGTCGGGTCTGCTCTTTTAATTAAATGACTCAACACAAATTTGTTGCTACTTTTCACTTGGCTTGCATCTAAATACCTGTGTCCTGTGCCTTTTCAGAGTTTGATATTGTTGCAATGCCATAGGACTTTGTCATATATTCTTATTCCTAGTTGTTAAACTTCCAAGAGGATTATAAAGCAATATTGGAGAAGACGTGACACTGTCCCTTTTTTGTTTGGATGTCATTTATTCCATCATGTCTAATTAATGTAAATTACATTTTTTTTCAAGAATTGTTCACTTATTTCTTATCAAATGTTCAATTATTCATTTTTTTAATTTGTGACAATATTTTGATATGTACCTGATGGCAAAGAAATTGCAGTGACTTAAGAATCGTTGAAATAATGGAAGTGGCCTAGACACAGGCTCCTGCACTTACTGTTATCTGAGTAAAACATCCGTTTTAAATACATTAGTCCATGTTTTAACTACATTGCAGCGACCAATTATGATTAGGTAGTCCGTTTTTTAAATACATTGCAGCGACCAATTATGATTAAGTGGTCCGTGTTTTAACTACATTGCAGCGACTAATTATGATTAAGTAGTCCGCGTTTTTAACATCATTGCAGCGACCAATTATGATTAAGTAGTCCGTCTTTTTAACTACATCGCAGCGACCAATTATGATTAAGTAGTCCGTGTTTTTATCTAAAATGCGGCGACCAATTATGATTAAGAAGTCCGTGTTTTTAACTACATTGCAGCGACCAATTATGGTTAAGTAGTCCGTGTTTTAACTACATTGCAGCGACCAATTATGATTAAGTAGTCCGTTTTTAACTACATTGCAGCGACCATTTATGATTAAGTAGTCCGTGCTTTTAACTACATCGCAGCGACCAATTATGATAAAATAGTCCGTTATTTAAGTAACTCGCAGGAATCAGTTATAATTAAACACCTTGCCATCTAAAAGTTGGTATCCAACAATTTGAACTATTTTTTCCTAAACAACCAAATACATTATTGTTACCAGAAAAGATCCAACAAAATATGCTGTTATTAATGCCCTTACCTTGTGAAAAGTGAAGCATAAACACATCACTCGTAGTTATAAGTATGAATTTCCTATCTGAGCCACGATGCACGGATAGCTACTTTTAAACTACGAAAGCCAAGTGACAACTTACTTTTAAGATAACATTACAGGATCGTTCCGTTATCAGCTCTGACGTCCATATCTATTTTTAGTTGAAATCCCCATCGTGCTTCCCATCGGGCTTAGTTATACATTTGGAAATAAGGGGAATTTGAAGCGATATATTTCACGATTTGTTCTGTCTAAAATTCGATGTAATATTATAAACTAGCTTTACAAAGAAACTAAAGTAAAAGTGTTTCCAGCAAGTTTGCACAGGTTCCTCCAGAATAGGGGTTTGATTGTTTTGTTTTTGTTTTTGAATAAATTGCATCGACCACTATGATCATTATAGCATCGTCCAACTTTTTTGTGGAGGAAGACCTGAAACACATGTCTGGGAAGAACCACCAACGCACCGCAAGTCAGCTGGAAGACCTTTCCACATTAAGTCCCCGAACGGGACTCGAACCCACGCGGTAAGAGGCTAAGCAGTTAGAGGAGTTACAAATCGGCGACTCTACCACTACGCCACAGGCGCCTCACATGTGTTTAGATGTTGTGGCATGTATTTTATATAGGCAAACTGTGGAATACCACCTTTAATAGATCTTCTGACTCAACGGACAGAGCTGATCGCTTATTATTGATTTTGCCCTGGAAACCAGGACTGTTCTACCATGCTGCAATGGCGCTATTCAATCGCCAGTATTTAAATTATTTGTGTGGAATATAAAACAAGAAAAGTATTGATGCAAAGTATCAAGGCCAATGATTGGAAAAAAAAACCAATGCAAAAAACAAGTGATCTCATGAACGACAACGCCGGATATCCCTTGATTTCTTCGACGTAAAGTGAGCTGATAAAACGATCGAACATTGGCCTTCACATGGACATAACATATGCTGCACCAGTTGAATTGCATATTGTCTAAATATATGAAATAAGTCATTTAATAACGCAACTAATCTTTTATAAAACTTATTTAAGAAATACTGAACGAATAAAACTATCAAAACCATCGTAAAGCACTGATAACCTGTGAGAATAAAACCTATTTAACCCACGCGGTTCGAAGTTGCCAAAATCAGTACGTTATGTACGTGGTAAGAAGTTAAAGTAGTACACATTTGTAGCACCTAATAACCACACAACACAGCGGTCATTTATATAAAAAGACTTGTCCGGATACCACCGAGGAGTTACGAATGACTTGATAACTACAAGAACTGCCTATTGCCAAGTTTCTTACGCATTCCAAGGGCGCCGCGCTTCAGCGCCGTCGCCAATAACAGTATGGTTCTGCATGTTTGTTTTGCATTCGCAGTTGTATATAATGCTCTGTTTTTGCAAAACAAAAAGGTAGACATAAAAACAACAAGAAAAAAACAAAAAACAAAAAAGAAAACAAAATAACAACAAAAAAAAACAACAAAAAAAAACACAACAAAACAACAACAACAACATTCTTTGGCAGGCACCTCCGCATTTGTCATTTTCTGGCTGCTCTTCATCTTTTTAGCATAAAAATTAATTAAAAGTTCAAAACAATAAAATTAAATAATGTTTAAAAATCGTGTCAAATATTCCTGTAACATCACCAATTTGGATTTTATAATCACTTTAAATGCAACATATGATCAAAGCTATATTATTGTATATTATTTAAGGAACCTTGATGACATTTTGCCTAATAAATAAATAAACAATAATGATCATATTAGTAATAAAATCTGCCTCACCGCACCTGACTGCAAGGAATATGGTCCGCTAAACGTATATCTTTGACCTTAAAGAAACGACATGTTACTAGAAAAACCTAAGAGGTGCCACAAATGTACATTTACCCTTTTATTTATTTGTATAACTATGTTTGTTTAAGTTTCATATGCTTTGGTTCATTTAATGATATCTTATGATTTTAAAATTATTTTTGTCTCAATCTTGATGCATAATTTGGCTAGAAGTCTGCTTATAACTAACCATATTGTTAAAGAATAAAAATTTATATCGTTTCTTAAGTAGAGGCTGTCACTAAACTTACATTTGAAATTAATTATTATGCAAATTAGCCAACATGACTATTGATATATATTAATGAGAATCTAAAAATACACTTTAATTTTTGAAAAGTTAATTGGAATGTATTTTATTCAAAAGCCATATTCAAACAAACTGAACAATTTTAAAAGTTAAATAGACACCTCTCTTAGTCAGACACAAGTTGATACAAGTTTTGTATGAATTTATCGATTTTTCGATATTTTACGATTTTTTTATTTACTTTATAGGGAATATTTATCGTTTAGTATGTGAAGTTGATAAGAAACATGTTTGTAAACAGGTGTTTTGTACTGTATTGCTGATAACTTACTGGTAAAATCAGATTTAGACCATGATTATATTGAAGACTATCACGAAGCCAAGATTTGAAAATAATAGGTATGCAAGTTAACCCTAATACATATTCAGGAATCTTAATTAAGATGTAAAATTAATATGCTTTTAAATTTATTTTTATTCTGAGTGGCATCTATGAAAATAAAATAAGTATTGTTGAACCAGCTATGTCTCATGATCATAAATTCATTAGATTTTTATAATATAAGTTATAGATGGCTTTAAATGTCTCCTTGGCAATGGAAAACGATAATTTCTTCCATTATAAAAGGTTTGAATGTCTTCTCAGAAATAAAATGTATGTTCTTTTTGTAATATTTTTTCAATTGTGATGTCTAATTCTTACATTGCAATAAAGTGAACTAAAGTAAAGCGATGAATAATAAAAAATGTACGGCCAATATTTAATCTTTTCAGTTTCACAAAATTAAAGTTTGCACTTAAGGTGAAAATGTTCCTTGTTTAATTTGTTATAGCGTTGTAATTGATTTACGAAGTACTGGTATACCTGGTCTTCCATAATGGGCTCAACAACAGAGATTAGTGACTGAAATCAGTATCTGGTATCGCCTAGATGGTGTCACGTCTACTTTACGGTGCATGCTGCATTTATTAAATTTTTATTGACGACGCGCTGAAGCACTGTGATCACGTTTGCTAATTGCCACTGGAGAGTCGTGTGACCAGGATGTTAGACGATAGGATCTAAGCGGTAATCAGAAATACGGTTCATCATCAAGCAATAATATATAAAAATGTGACCTTTTGTGTTAGTAATAGATTATTAAAAAGTATGATGACACGGCATTAAATGTTATTTTTGCTAGCATTATTTGTTAGCTGTAGTGAGCATTTACTTCTTTATTTCAGTATAAAAGGCAACAATTATTCTTTACATTGAGTAGTTTCTTTTTAAGTTCTTCAATTTGTCTGTTTTTTTCCTTATTTCTGTTTATAATGTATTCTTAATTTACATGTTTTCTTCAACGTTATTGTAAATGAACGTATAAAATAAATGCTATTATTTCTGTAGATGGGTTGAGGGGAAAAAATAAATTCTCGTCAACAACAATCAAGGCAGTTAATAGTCTTATGAGTGATTTCCTTAAAAAATAGTTCATTCATGTATGAGAGTTCATTCTTAAGCCAATCTCAGGGCTTAAACAAGTTATTATTTTCGTCTTTAGTTTATGTGAACAATGTTGAATATTTTTGAAGCTAGTAATTGTTTTGGTAATTATAATACACATTGTTTATAAACAAATAAAGCCACTTTGTGTATTCTGCTTATGTACAATTAAAACTTCTACCTATACATGTATGTTTCTTATTTTTGCCGTATTTCTCTGACTGGTACAATACATACAATTGCGTCGGCTTTAATGCTTTGTATCAATGTTCTTCTTGTTTATTTAATGTACAGACAGTCTGTCCAAGCATATCAAAGTATCCATCCGATGTTTTCAGAACAAAAAGCCCTCTGATGATTCCCATAAATGACGTGAATTTTATATGATCAGCAAAATTGTGTCTATTCGTACAAAGTGGAGCACTCCGATGACGTAAGGACCGGGGTTCCAACATTGGACAGGAAGTCATTATTGCTGTAAGTTGGCACACGAAACTTCCTGACCATCACTGGTTATAACTCGATTATTCATTATTCAATAAACTGTGATAAGACGTTTATTTTTTGAAAACCGATATTGCAGACGTTTAGAAGAAATTGTTTAATTTAATCCTGCCTTTTTCCTTGTGATATAGTTGTCCATAAGACATGTCAATTTTAATGTTAAGATTGCTTTTCTTTGTGATGTTCAAATTAGTTATGTCATCATTTCTTATCTTGCCCTTTTGATAACACACTTTTATTAATAAACACTATAAATGTATATATATATTTTATACAAAATGTATACATTTTATAGTGTTTATTAATTGAAATGGTGTTATCTAAAGGGCAAGATAAGAAATGATGCCATGACTAATTTGAACATCACAAAGAAAAGCAATCTTAACATTAAAATTGACATTCAGCTTAGAATTGTTTTCTGACATAATGAATCCCTGCATTCTTATAGCAGAAAGCAGTATTATCACAAACTGCTGCTTAAAGTGAAACGATGTAAGCATGTGATAAAGATTTTGAATAAGTAAGAAAAATGAGGCATAAAAAGGCAAATTTACTGTTTCATAGAACAAACATCAAATAAAGTGTTCAGTCTATAAAGTCTGATTTCCTGTTGCAGTTTGAGCTTAATAAAAGGAAGATTCGCCCCCTAAGTCAAGGATAAGACGAAAAAAGGGATTAAATGTACAACATTGTTCCACAATAAAATGACATGTTTGTTGCGTTAATAGACACAATATCTACTAAGATATGTTATGGATGGATTCCCTACAACATACAAAGGATTTGTCCATATATGTTTTGAAGTGTTGGACATATCAATGTATTATAAGTTTAGTGAAAGAGAATGCTTGGATAGTAAAAAAATTACAGATTTAACCATTTAAGACTTTGCTTACAAATAGCAGGGGCATATTCAGGGAAATCTGTCATGTTGTATTAGAAAAAAATATACATATAACAAGTCTTCCTGCTGTAAGTAGTACTGAAAAGCTCTGAAAATATTATCTTTATGTGTTTCAACTATTTAGTATACTACGCTGCACAGTAAACAAAGGAAAATAAATGTCTTAAAAGAGAATAATACAATAAAGTGAACTTGAAAATGATAGGAATTGATAAAAATTATAAAAACATTAGCAGTTCCCAGAATCTTAAAAAAAAATAAAGATTAAGTCAAAAAAATTATGTACCTCATTCAGTAAGAAAATCAAAGAAACAACTAATTCACCTAACAAGAAATTTAAGTGTTTAGCCCTATTATACCGGCCGCAATAACTCAACTGGTAGAGCGTCGGCTTGCGGATCGGGAAGTCGCGGGTTCAAACCCCGGCCGGGTCAAACCAAAGACTTTAAAGTTGGTAATAGTGGCTTCCCTCCGCACGCTCGATGCTAAAAGGACAGCATAACGCCTGACTCGTCGGTGTCAGTATAATGGACCGGCCGGGTTCAGTCCCTGGGAACCTCATAAGTGCCACTGTGCTATAATGATACAAATGTCGCTGCACAGTATCGGCGTGTATGCCGGCAAATATCTTAACCCTATTACATTTTAATGAATTAATATCACTTAGTTTATAAGGATATGAAGGTGAAGCATAAAACTAAAATAATAGAATAATTACTTGAAACTTTTATCTACATGCAGAAATAGTTTTAGTTAAACGCTTAGATCCTATGTAAAAGTATGAAAAGGGAAGAAAAAATACAACAAATTTAATAATGACCGAAATTTTATTAAGTATACATGCTCAAGTGTTAAAGTGCACAGTGTAAGCTCACACATAAGGGTTTTGAATAGTCGTGAGAAATAATTTGCATAATAAGTAAGTTCAAATCTTAGCTTACAAAACTTAAACAAACAGATACCAGACTAAGGGGGGTGCCTGCTAAACTTTTCAAACTTTAGAAAATAAAGTTTATTTTTAGATTCCCAGGATAAGATATATGAATATTCATATTGGCTGATTTGCATAATTAATTATTTCAAATATTAGTTTAGTGAAAGTCTCCACATAAGGAAAAAAACAATATTAATTCTTCAATATTATGATAAGTTAAACTCAGACTTCTAGCTATATAATGCATTAAGATTGAAAAAGTAAATGTTCCAAGGCGGTAACTGTCGGGTTTGCTCCTTTCGTAAAACGACTCATCACAAATTTGTTTTTACTTTTCCCTGGGCTTGCATGTTAAATACCTTTGTCCTGTGCCTTTTTAGAGTTTGGTTTATGTTGCAATGCTCATAGGACTTTGTCATATATTCTTATTCATACTTATATCACCACTTTTTGGACACGTTATAAGCATTTTTCTAAACATATCCGCCTATAAAAATTTAATGATGGTTGCCAAAAAGCCATTATTTTTCATGTAGACCAAATGAGCTTCACACAGACTGGTCTTCGATCACATTGGTGTATTAAAGTAACCCTGCTTAGTTGTTCCTGTTGAATACAAATACTGCGGAGAAATGTATGTGAAATTTAAATCAAAACTATAGGAACCCTGCATAATTAATATTCACAATAAAATGTCTGAGAAGTTGCGACATTAAAAACACAATCATATGTTCAGGAAATACACTTTTCTGGACTGAATGCGAAGAAAACAGATCCTTATCGAATGTTATTTTTCTCTGTAATAAGGAGGCATAAGGAATGAGTATGTAATAGACTAGATTTAATCTCGCCTCACAAAGAGCTACAGTGGCTTAAAGAAGTTGAAAACTATTTTTACACGCGTGTTTCTTCTGACCTGAAGACAACACAATCTTTCGAAACACGGCATGGTCCAAGGGCGGATCCAGGATGTTTTTCATATGGTGGTCGTCCCAATTGTGCGAGCACCAGAGGTGCTAGCCCTGCTAGGTGAGGTGGGGGGAGAGGGGAAGAGGGGGCATGCTCTGCAAGACAACTTACGAAATGTAAAAGCCAATTAGACCCAATTTCTACTTTTCAGAAGCTGCTACAAACTTTTTCCATGAGTCTAAACTGTTTTTATTTTCGACAACAAAGATATGCCTTTAATAATATTTTTCATTTGAAGAGGAGAGAGGTCAAATTAAGCAAGAGCCATAGGTACGAGTAGGTACGTGTAGGGGGTCAGTGGGTGGTGTGTGTGTTGGGGGGGGGGGAGGGGCATGCTCCCACAGGGATAGTGTTGACATATAGAAGCCAAATAGTATCATTTGCAGCATTTCAGATGATTGACAACCCTTCGTAGAAGTTATGTTTATACACAAACAGTTCAGCTTTAATGCGTTCTTTTTCAAGACATTTTATACGTAAATACGTGCTGACAATATGTGGCGGCAATATGTGACAATAATAGTATTAGTTCTATAAAGATGAAACATATCCGGAAATGTTAAAAATAATTTCATGGAACGTATTTTTGACAATTTTAAGTTATGGGTATCCGGACCCACCCGACCCCGCGCTAGAACCACCCATATGCTCACATATGATATATCGCTCATATGTAGCATTTGAATCCATCATTAAATGTGGTTTAACAAAGGTTTGCATTTTTCACAAAGACATAAAATATGACCGAATTTGACTAAATTGCTTTAAGTAAACCAACAATTTTAGGTGAATATGTCTTGTGAAAACAAATAGACAACTCATCTAATGTTAAATGTCTCCGTTGATAAAGAACACCACAGTTGTGCATGAAGCATTTGAAGGATGAATACATTCATTTAAATGAATGCGCCTTCTTTGAGAGTTATGCACAGTTGCGATGACCGACAATCCAGTCGGGCCATGGGGTTGTCGCACCTGGTTGGGTGTAATACGTCTCTTTTGATAATAAACACAAGCTCTTCGGGATGGCAAATTCAAACATACGACAGGTGATTGCCTTCGTAGTTCTGCAGCTGTTCTCACACGCCGCCCTGTTGGTGTTGCGTATTAGGATGTCGTTGAAACCATTCATAGAGGTGTGATAGAAGATTTGGAACGTGGACCCGTATGTAGAACACACTGAAATGGACCACAGTTTTTATTGTCAACTATTTCATATAACATTTCGAAAATCAACATAAAGCATCGACCGCCGCAGCCGGGATCCCAATGTCATAAATGGCACATGAAAGTTTGAAAAAAAAAATCTTTCGTTCCATTTTATGGGGACGATAGTGTAACTGGTAAAAACAGGAAATCGCAGCTGATCTGTGAGACTTTTTTTCAGAGAAAGAACTGTGCATTCCTTTTGTTAACATTGTAGCCTGCAACAATAATGTTTAGCTTGCTATTATTAAAAATAGCTGGCATTTATAGGCATTCGCAGCTGTTTGGCGAAGTATTGTTTAACAAAAGAAACCGAGTATACCGATGTTAGCAATGCAGCTTATAAATAAAGATGTAGCATAAACAAAGAAAACAATGTAGCAGAAATACTCTACTTCCCATCAGAGTCATGGTTCGTTACTGTCAAATGTTTATGTTATAAATCGACAGTGTAAGAGAGTGTTTAGTTCACAGGATTGTCATCTTCTTGTTTATATCGCATGCTCTCTCGCATTGGATGTCTTACATCCTTGCTCTTTTTTGTTGTAGAAGTAGAATGGCGACTAGAATAGTGAGGTCACTTCCTCCGAATGCTTCTACAGGGTATAACGTATCAAACTTCACTAATAATATGACGAAAGTGATAGAATTTTGCAAAGTTATGTATGCTGTTGAACTACAACAATTTAACAGTGTTGGGGACGTATTGTTCATTAATTAAAAACCAGGTGTATTTACAAAAAAAAACTGAAATAGAAAACAGCATCACATTTTACGTTTTATTTCACAATATTAAGATAAACGCAAATTTGAATGCTTAAAACAGCCACAGATTTTTAATTGATTTTAGACATGAAGTAGGCTGAACACGTGGATAAAAGTGATAAAAGTGTAAGATTAGTCTAATACACGGGCCATTTTCTCTCCTTGATGCCGTCATATGCGTACATGTACGTGCCACCCAATATATGAAAGGTACAATGACACTTTCTGGACAAAGGTATTCACATGCAAGCCAAATGTAAAAGTAAGAACGAATCTGTGATGAGTCCTCTAACAAAAAGAGCAAACCTGACAGTTACCGCCTTGGAACGGTCTGCTCTCCTTTATTAGTCACTTTAATTATTTCGTAACATTTTGATTGGTTGGTTGATTAATCACATGACAAATAATATAAGACACTATTTCATTTTCTTTATCCTTTATCAGTCTCTTTAATTATTAAGGGAACTTTGATTGATTGATTGATTGATTGATTGAGTGTGTGAGTAATTCAATGATTGTAGGCACTGACATCGGCAAAAAACATCAAATTGTTTTTTTTAATAATGGGCTCCAATCAGAATTGTATCTTAAAGCCCTGGCATGGGTTTTATTAAAATTAAAACATTAAAATAGTCAGGATTATAAAAGCTTTAGCGACATTTTCACCGTATTTTACACTTCAAAAATAGATTACGACCGTATAAGTGAAAAACCGTATTATTCGCTGAAACAAGCAATACATACTTGGAGTACATGTGCCCTCTGACGGCGTCAGACTGAATCCGTTCTTACATCGGCAATATCCGGAAACACACTCGGAGTTTACCGGTGTAGAACAATCGGCATTTCTTGAACAATATCGCTGTCGAATACAATAGATATCTCTTATAATATCTTCGTAATCTCGTGTTTGGATAAATCATCACAAGGTAATCAAATCAAATGTATAAATCTACATTATAATACGTTATGAAAACATTCAATAATAATAGATGACAACTGAGTACATATTTTCAATAGCAATAGGTTAAAATTATTTTAATAGTTTTTGGTCCAAATGCCAAAATGATTTTACACACGAGAAAACGGCGTGTTCATTATTTTACTACTATACACGAATTGTTTTGTTTTTGTTTTTGTTTTTTTTGTTTTTTTGTGGGGTGTTGCGGGTGTTTTGATTGGTTGGTTGGTACATAACAACATAAAAAAGAAATAAACTGTTGTTAAAAATTATCACTAAACAAATATGATAAGGATATTATTTGCTTTTGTTAAATCGCGCCGACACACTTATTATCATATTTGTAAAGTCCAGCTGATTATTGTGGGGGAAGACACTACACTTATGTGTGGGAAGAACCAATGGCATACCGCAGGCTAACTAGAAAACCTCTTTACATGAAAGTTTTTTTCCCGACCGGAACTCGAACCCTCTGAGCTGTGGAGTAAGAAGCAATTTTTACACTCAGCCGTTAATCTATTTAAGCTGGTATCCGATAGTTTGCTTATATGAAATACATGTGACAATATCTTACACCTGCTTAGGTGAAATTTTGGTATAATTTCTAAATCAACTCGTGCTTTAGTCTAAGGAAAGAAGATTTTAAACACTACTTTAATTGTTGGACATTACAAATCAAAAATTAAATCGCCTTTAATGTTACTTCTTTCAAAATTTATAAAATAAAAACACGATTGGTTGTTCTGCTCAAAATATCGACGTCCAAGCGGATTGGCCGGATGACGATATAAAATAAACTCAAAAGTAAGAGGTCACCTGGTTTTCTTAGTTTATAAATAGCTATCTCTGCAGCGTGGTTCAAATAGAAAATACATTGTTACAATGATGAGTACGGACTTTACTGTTCACACTAAACTCGGGAATCAATGAACATTATTTTGCAGGACCTTTCAGGAAACAATGACTTATTTCGTTATTTGAGATAAAATGTTTGGTTCAAACTGTCTGATACCACCGTTAATACAAAGTGAAACGAGTGTAAAATAATGAAAAATGTGCATTAATTTACTCTTAAGCCTTTACTGTTGCATGATGGTATACAAGACTAACGTTACACAGAAGGTTCAAAAAGAAGCATGGAAAGTTCAAAATTAGATAAAGAATCTGTGATAAAAGTCAATATTGCGGATTTAAGGTATAGCTTTTGTAAAAAATATGAAAAAATACGGAATTGCAAAATTAATTCAAGTTATGTATTAGTGCCATTTATGTAATCCTTAAAAAGCTAGTGTTTGCAAAATTTCAACAAAATTCCCTTTTAGGTTGTAAATTTATCGATATTTTCTTATTTAAACATATAAAATGTCTTTTTGGAAAAAGGGAAACTCGATACTCTTTCGAAATGACCGATTAGCTGCTACTCCCGACCCAACCAATCATGCAGAGACTGCCATTCATTGGCCACGTGGGCACTTGGGTACATTTAACAACTCTGACAAATGGTGAAATATTTCAAATAGTAAAAAAACGTGTTTTGGTCAATCGATTTACATATCTTTATGTTTGGTATTTTTATAAAAGTTTATGAATCCTTTGGCAATAGCATATGCTAGTTGAATGTTTCTCAGAGTTGAACCTGCTGACATGTCGCAGGCGTGGCTAAATAGTATGTATAGTTCTTTCGTCATTTCTATTAAAATATTATTAAAGTTAGTTCAAAGAAGAATGAAGACGGATCCTTACCTTCAAGATGGCTGTGTACTTGACGACAGTACACGCACCGAGATTACCAGTGGAAGTTGTGGTTCTGGTGTTGGTGACACACGTGCCGCCCGTGTCCTGTTTAAAGACAAAGGAGGCGCATCCGGTCTGTTGTTCGCAAATGGCGGTACACCTCAGCAGGGAACCAACTCTAGTGGTCGTGGACAAAACAGAACCATAATTGATGTCACACATCGACCGAGAAAAATAAACAGTGTCTAATATACAAAGTGAGATACCGAAAAGATGCGCGACAACCAAAACGACCATAAGGTTTCGAGACATGTTGACTACTGAAGCACCCGACTGCCAAGTTATAAAGCAAAATACTTGATCGTCAATTTTAAATAAGCCCGGTTGATATGGTTTTCAAGTATTTAGTCGTAACGACTTACTGTTAATGATTTTGTTCTCACATGTATTCACAGGCTGTGCAAGCATTCAGTCGTAACTGTGACGCATTTATGAAACACCTGGATGGACGTTTATTGCAACGACTTCAACATCATCGTACAAGATTAAAGGCAGTTACCAATAGTTTGGACCCATTTATTTCTCATGCAATCAAATAAATTATTGTAACATGAAGAGAATCTGCCAAATTTTGATTATTGGTGTCCTACGTCCATATAAAATGTATAACATAACACCCCCCACTTGTCATTACCAGAATGTATTTCCATCTAAGCCAAGCTGCAGAGTTATTTTTAAACTAAGAAAACTGCTTGACCACTTTCGTGATCATTTTATATGATCATCCGGGTAATTAACACTGACGTCAATAATTATTTTTAGATGAAATCCCAATCTTGCTTATTTAAAGATTTGGTAAAAATGAACATTTAGAGCGGCTTGTTACAAGAATTGTACAATCTAGCAACTGAGGAAATGTTATTAACAGTCTTTACTGAAACTATCAATATAAATATGTGCAGCAATTATGCATAAATTCCACAGAAGTTGTTACCTGTATTAGATATGGACAAACTGTCGGATACTACGTTTAAGGCAGCATAGATTCATGTTAGCCACTGCATTATATGACCAGTGTCAAATGAACCGTGGTTCATTTGTTTTTATTTTAAAGGTGAAGGGATGGGATTTCCCGGCAGTTTTGCCGATACTGTGCATCGACATTTCTATCATTATCGCACAGAGCATTTATATGAGGTGCTCAGGGACTGAACCCGACCGGTCCATTATACTCGAGTCAGGCGTGATGCTGTCCCCTTAGCCCCGAGCGTTAGGAAGGAATCCACTACTACCAACTTTAAAGTCTTTGATTTGACTAGGCCGGGGTTTGAACCCGCGACCTCCCGATCCGCAAGCCGACGCTCTACCAATTGAGCTAATTTTAAATTTTTAAAGGTGAAATCCAACAGTTTGCATGTAATGGGGTACATTGGTGAAATGGAAATTGTCTCCCTTGTTAGTTAATATCCGAGGTTTTCCAAACAGTAGGTAGGTTCTTCTAGTTGAAATTCTTGGACTTGATCGCCTGTTGTTTTGTAGATATTACAACAACAAACAGTTAATTTCTTACTTTTGCATAAATATAAGCTTAAAATTAATTTAAATACTTATAGAGATATGTGATTTTAAAAAGAAAAAGGACATGCTTATTGATGATGGTTAACCTGGGTACCATAAGAAAGGCAGAAAAGTCAACATACACTCCAAAGAGCACAAGCATAAAAACCGAGTAAAACAAATGAAAGGACATACTTGCATATAGGCATTATTCAGGGGAGACTATTCATAAATGTCTCTCATTAGCATGTGTAACACTGTCTTGCCCAGGTTCTGGAGAATATATGCATAACTGCGGCTTATGCTTTAATTTGAGTAAGGGCTTTTTTATATCATTACCTCAATTGCTAGACAGTCCAGATTGTGTCATAAATCGCTTTATTTTTTCCCAAATCTATGAAAAACGATGGGAACTTTGGCTTAAAATAGATATCGATGCCAGAGCTGATTATCGTTGAATGGGATCTCAAAAGTAAGTGGTCACTTTGTTTTCTGAGTTTTAAAATAGCTATTTGCGCAGCGTTGCTAAGGTAGCAAATACAATTTTGTAACGACAAATTGAGTGTTCTGATTTACTTCTTTCATGAATTAAAAAATAAACAGGATTTCGAGGGATATTTTCAGGTAACGATGTTTTGTTTCTGTTTAGGATAAAAATAATTCGTCTGAACTGTTAGACTGCACCTTTAAAGCGCCAAGGTCACAGTTGGAAATCAACAACTTGCGAACTTATTCGCTTGAAGTATCGTAAACGCTTCATTGTAGCGACATTATATATTTCATAAAGAAGGAAACCTGGGTGCATAAAACAAAAAACCAAAAAAAATAACAAAAAAATGAAGCAAACTGCAGACTACCACCCATCATGCCACACCAAACGATGCAGTATTGATGACTGACGTCAAGGCTCAGTGTGTTTTCACGCGTGCGTAGATTGATTCTGCTAGCTGTAGTAAATCATAGCGGATTCGCATTTTTTTCGTAACTAACCATATCTAGCTTATATAGCGGACGTATTCGACTTGAGTTGTGATAAAAACGCTTTGTTTATTTCTGCCCTCGAAATATTTCTAACTTTCCAAAAAGTTTTCTATTCAAGAATGTATTAATAGAAATCATCAAGTAGTATATTACAAACAATACAATAAGTAACACCTAAGATCAAAACACGTCGGAGATATTTAAGAGATGTCGGCAAACGATTTTCTGGAGTAGCGACATGGCAAATGCGGCATGCAGAAGAGGCATGGGGACAGCAGTTGAATTTTGACAATTATTGGTATAGATGTTTTTACCAAATTAACAATTTACACTAGATAGGCTTCGTCGGCGAGTTAAAAGTTTCTGAAATTGGAAAGTATACGAATACACTTAGTTGCGATGCGTTAGATTATATGTGCATCAATAATAGAATGAAGCATACTCTGCAAGTCATGCGTGCATAATACAGACCAATTGAACGATCAAAAACATTTACACATCAAATGTCAAATAATATTTTTGTTTAAAATACGCTTCGAAATAGCGTTGATTTTCATGATAAAACATAAAAGCTTGCTCCCTGTATAGATGGGGTTCAATAACCATTTGTGGCTAGAGGGTGCTGATTAGTAAATCAAGAAAAGTGCAGTTTACTTTCATTTAACATTCATCAGTTATATCTACGAATAAAACCTGAAGGAATTACAAAGATAAACACTTACACTTGCATATACTTTCAGTAATATTATTAGGCATGTCATTCTAGATTAAGTTAGCATAGTTCACAAAAGATCTTTGTTTTATAAAAGTGGTTTTACAGAAATGTGAGACAAGCTCTTGTTTGAAGCCGAGCGAAGATTATATCTTGTGTTTGTGCAAACCGTGATAAGTTCTTGCAGGTAATCTGGAACCTTATTATGTAGAGATTTGTAAATCATAGTTCCAACATGATATTCACAAAGATTTACAGAAGTGAGCCACTTAATATTAGTAAATAGTTCAGATGACGAAGTTTGCTGAGATGTTTTAAATATTATTATAGCGGTTCATTTTCGTAGTCTACTTATTATATTAATGTGCCTACGTTTGGTAATACCCTACACAGGACAACAGTATTCAATGGATGGCAATATGTATGAATAATAAAATGGGTGCTTAAACCGGTTTTACAGGGCTCTAACCTCGCACTTCCTGATGGGTTTCTAAAATGCATGCAATAAAAAAATACCGATACTTTTGAATAAATATCTAAGCGCTGACGTTTGTTGATAAGTTATGACGAAAGTAGTGACGTCATTGAAAAATAACGTCCACATAGTGCTTAGAAGAGAGACAGGTATTATTTCGATCAAAAGACCTATGAAAATTGTCCATAGCAAATGAAATCAACCTTTTTAATCAAACATGACCAGCGAAGAGTAAAAGAGTAAAATCCTGTTCATGTGAAGATGGAATTGTTTTTGATAATCATCGTTCTCTATTTTATCATTGTTAACAAAAAGTGTTAGAACGTTTGTATAATTTACCATACGTTTAGGGTCAATTGTCATGCATGTCTTTTCTGGGGATTTGTTGCCATATTGTTTAGTTTACACCAATCATCACTAAGTCTATATCTTCTTGAAGCAGCAACCGAATTTCATTCAATGTTTTTCCTAAGGCATATAATGATGGGTCATCAGCACATAGACGTTTGTGCATCAAACCCGAGGTCGTTAATACATAACATAAAGAGAAGAGGCCTAGTATCGAGCCTTGAGGTACCAATTTAATTACCATTTTCTCCAATGTTTCATGTCCATGTCCAGTTTTAACAAGTTGAGATCGGTCTGAAATTAATGATTTAAAAATTCGACAATTTTCTCTGCGACATATTATTACAACTTTAATTTGTGGACAATTATTTTATGGTGAACTAAATCAAAAGGCTTTTGTAAATTAAGTGAAATTGCGCCAATAATGTTTCCCTTGTCTGTTTTTTTGTTATACAGTCATGAACCAGTCTTATAAATGCTGTTTGACACGAATATTAGGACTATCCTGTTTGAAAATTTATTATTGATATTTGTGTGGTTGTATGGAATAATACAAAAGCTGTATAGCTATGTTTATTTTTATATACTTATTTTTATATAGTCTGTGGTATGGAAATCGAAGGGTAATTGTTTAGATCTTGTTGATTGGCGACGCGCTGGAGCGCGACGCTTATATCTGGAATGCTCACTGAAATTTGCACATGGAGAATGTCTGTTTAGCGGACTTTCTAACCCTGATAAAATACGGGTCCTAATTCGGTAAACGGCGTTCTATTTTATTATTTATTTTGATATTTATTTGTTTGTATAACTTTCATGGAAACATGACAGAAAACGAGATATTTTTTCTTTTCTTTTTGTTATTTATATTTCTAAACTTTTAACGTAAATGTACATACAGATAGGAATCCTTTTCGATAAGTTAAAAATTTGAAATTATCTATTAGCAACAAAACAGTCAATAGCCAGAAAATGAATTGTTCTGAACAATCCATTGAGTATGCACTGTAAAATTCGACTTTAGATGCAACATTTATGCAACATTTAAAGATCGCACTATACATAAACGATTTTGTAAGGTCTGCGCAAATCAAAAATAGCGTTCCCAGTGCTGCCAGCGTGAATACAGGAGTGTTTTATAGCATCTTTGAAGTGTTTGTGGTCAAAAGATTATGTTTTTGGACTTTGGATTGGAGAGTTTCATGTTCAAACGCTAGCCCTGTTACGACACGTCTTCAAAAGAATCTTATTAAAGATTCGGATGATCAGTTTACTTGCATAATAGAAACATATCAAGAACGCCTTTATAATATGTTCGAAATGTTCTTCATTAAGAGATTAAGGTTATGGACTCGGGATCGGATGGTTCCGAATTCAAACCATAGACCCGTTATGACAAGTTTTCAAAAAGATCTTATAAACGATTTGGATGATCATTACAGAAACGTTCAACACAGCAAGAAAGCATTTATATAATGATTGAAGTGTTCTTGGTCAACATGTTAATGTTATGGACTAGGTATGAAGGTTCTGTGTTCAACCTCTAGACCTGACATGAGGTTAGAGCTCTGTAAAACCGGTTTAAGCATCCCTGTCGGTCCATATTGCCGTTCGAAAGCGGTAACAGTCGGGTTTGCTCTTTTAGTTAAATGACTCATAAAAATGTTGCAATGCTCATAGGACTTTGTCATATATTCTTATGAGATTTTCTTCCTTGTCAAAGATTTTTATTACACGAAAATTTTGCGAAAACAAAATATGTTCAGACTAATTATCACTTCCTTAAACGCACATTTAATAAATAGCAGTATCCATCTTGGATAATATAAAATATTGCTTTTCATAATAAGTCAGTTTTATATTTTGAAGTCTTTCGGTCCTATATTAAATGGCACACAACCTTTTACTTGACATCACCTTTTGTTAAGTTGTATTCTTAATGTCAGTTCAGTGGGTAATTATAAACAACAGTAGTACATACTTACGTTATAACTTTGCTTTGTTGCAACATTAGTTCCATCGGGAATAAGGACATACCAACAGATCGGTCTGTTTTTAGTCTCTTAGTTCGTCTTCATTTCAATTAAAATGTCTGAAATATTTTTAGTTTAGGAAATAGTAAACATTTTACGTTGTACACATGACCCAGATACAAATATGCTTCTATACAAAACAACTTTGAAAATAAATAATAAGCCATCGAGAAAAAATGCTATGTTTCAGAAAGATACCATGTGAACACTTATAATTTGTGTAATGTAAGGCTGTTGCACATGTGCATTTCCGCTTGTACACTTTAGTTTTACAGTTAATTGTAATATTGTTGGCAACTTTTTGTTTCTCCTACGTATGTAACATCTTGAACAAAACTATTAAATGGTGTCGGTTTTGCTTTTGCTTTAAATCATTAACAAACCGAAGACTTTCAAATAAAAACATAACTTTTCAAATATGTCTTTCTTACTTGCTTCTATATCGCTTTAAACTGTTTAACTGCTCCTGATTTTGCGTCGCCTTTGCATTAACGACTTTTTTGTTGGTATTGTAACGACCGCAGATGTAGAAATATAACCACTTCAAACCAGCCTCCCATCCGGGTTAACACTTGAGCGACGTGGTTTAAACGGCTTCCGAAGTTGCACGGCTCAGTGACTGTCACTGTGGCTGGACTATAGATGAGTGATCGTTGAAGAGCGCCGGCATGCGTTACAGAATGTCTATATATTGCTACGATATGTGCTTCTTTGAATGTATCCGAGAAGATACCTTTAGTTATGCTGTTATTTATTATCGATGTATATACCATATGAACACTGCATATCTTGAGAACATTAGCGCCTATCCAATCTAAACCAGTGGCTTTACCACAATTTTATTTATCTTTTACTGACTTGACCTCCCTGAGTGTGATTAAATTTGTATCAAAACAAACATCTTTAAGTTTTGAATCAAGTTTAAGTTTTAAGTCTCTAAAGCCATTTTCTTTGAAATCTGACTTCTCTTTCCCATTGGCTAAGCTTATAAAATGTTTGTTAAAGAAATACAAATAGTTTACGGAAACTGTCGAATCTTGGCCTAGAACTTACCACTTTGCTTACGCCCGCCAAATTGAAAAAAATGTATGGACAAGATGCCGCCTCAACGGTGAGCATTGTTATTCAGTTTATGAACATTTTGTTGTGAAAATGTATGATTGTTGTATGATATTGATTCATTCGCTATTGAGCACCATAATTTTGGGAACAGATTTGGTGGTTTGCACTGAATTGGCCTCTTTCCTTGACACAAGTTGGCTGTACTGTTGTCGTTTTTTGCCGTTCAACTTTCACTTTTACCTCACCTACGCCTCCAGGGTATCAGAAGGATTATAGTTGATTTTAACGCAACTGTTTTATTTTTTCTTTCCACACGTGTAGATTTTACTTTTTTAAATTCATTATCCTGTCATAGTTGACCGTGTAAACTACATTTGAGCATAAGCGGGCGTTTGTCGTTCGTACAAATGTATTTTCGTAATTACATAAAACTGCAATATTGTGTCGTTTTATAACAGTACATTCCAATCGGTCATTCTGTAAAGCACGCAAATTTGATAACGAAAACATTCATATTTCTTAGAATTTACATATAAATAAAACGTACTTTTTGCTTAATATTATGGTGCTTTTTGTACAGAGGAGCAGTGACTGTTACCATAGAGGGTTTTAGACCATCCCACTGCTGGACCAAGTCATGGGAACTCGCCTAAAGAAAAAAGCAGGGACAGGATACCTCTTGTAATTCACGAATAACCAGTCCAGCACCAGCTTTTTGTGTAATTTGTGTTTTGGGTACGTTTTTGGCAGTGTGGCCGTCGTAAAAGATCTCCCCGTGCATGTAATCTATGTTGTCATTTATTCATCCTATAAGGATTGTTACGTGTATTTCCTTTGATGGACATTGAACTTTGGTTCTTCAATTCCATCTTCACATGAACAGGATGCTACAACCATTTATTCGTCTCTGGTCATGTTTGTTCATGATTCAGAAAGTTAATTTTATTTGTGGTCAACCATTTTTGTGTTGTTTTTCAAATCGAAATACTTCCATATTTCTTTTCTGAACACTATGTGGACATTATTTTTCGATGACGTCACTACTTTCGTCATAACGTATAGAAAATATCAGCGCATGGACATTTTGTTTTCAAACAGATCGTTTTTCTTTTCGTTGCTTGCATTTGAGAAACTCGTCAGGAAGTGCGAGGTTAGAGCTCTGTAAAACCGGTTTAAGCACCCCAGTCGGTCCATATTGCCGACTGACCGTTCCAAGGCGGTAACTGTCGGGTTTGCTCTTTTCCTTAAATGACTCATCACAAATTTGTTCTTACTTTTCGCTCGGCTTGCATGTGAAATACCTTTGTTCTGTGCCTTTTCGGAGTTTGGTATATGTTGCAATACTCATAGGACTTTGTCATATATTCTATTTTATAACCACATGTAAAATATGTATTACTTTTACTAGAAATTAATGGTCACTACAACTTTATTATTGGTTCAATTTATAATCTCACAATGGGGCTTGCCAGTTATTACCACACATTTTCATTGTTCATCTCTTTTTACTCGAAGACAACAAACAAGCTCACTAAATCACACTGCTTCATAATGACTAGTAGTTTATTAATTAGTGGTTATATAATCAGTATCCATATGCTGACTTTAAATGAAATTAGTCTTAGTGCAACCAGTTTTGAAATTGATAGTTGATTAGTTTATGCAACTTATAAAGGCTAAAAGTTTTTGAATGTGGGCAAGCGAGTGTGTCGCCAGCTATAACTCCAGAGTCATTGGTGGCTCATAGCATGTGTATATGTCCTGGTTGTAATGAAAACCTTCACGTGGAAGAGTCTATCAGCTAACCCAATCAGGGGTCTTCCTTCACAGTAATAACTGAACATCACTATAGACTATAGTAACCATCACAGTGTTACTGTGTTGTGTCTAAAAACAGTATAAACAAAAATGTGTTAAAACACAATAATGGATAACAATATCACCACCACTGAAAACAACATACTGTTGTGTGACTATATCGTCTTTCATGATGTCTTCAGGTTGGGAACATCAATATGTTGAAACTGTTTTCAGACTGTTTTCTTTATTAGAAGCTGAACAAATTTAATATTATTCAATCCATATTTGAAGATGCAACTATGTCAATTATATGTTCCATTCATAAATAGTACAATTATGTGTCAAACTGTTATAAAGTATTTGAAATACATGTATAAAGCATGGCTCACAAAGAGTCTAAACGTGAACTGATATATATCTGTGACTTAACATTGTTTAAGTCACTTTGAACCTGCGATCAAAAATAATTTTTCATGATAAAGAGTGTATATTTTAGTATGGAACTAAAAAAGTAAAAAAATAATTTACACCATAAAATCAATCTTACCCATGTGAATAGCTTTTATACTTTTCAAGTTATGACAAATCAGAAAAAGTTAACTTGCCTGCTTAGAGGAAAGATGTCTTAAAAGAGAAAACGTATAATCAAATTGCAAGTGAATTGTTGCAGTCCTACATAGAAGAGCTTGCAACTTATATCAAGAGTATCAAAATGTTTGTTCAATTTTGAATTTTTAATTTGTGAAAGTGTTGTGTTATTTGCAGTTTTAATTTGGAAAAATATGTTATGGGGGTTTTCCCGCTCAAATAACCCATACTGCAAGTTTTTCAATAAAAATAAAACAACTCACACATAATCACATATTTATAATATTTATTTAAATTGCAGTAAATAAGTTCAAATGAGCATACACTCAAGATGAGCAATTGTGACTGCACACCGCCAACATCACCCATCCACAAATATTCTTTAAATGACATTTCTTCTGAAACTTCTTGCTTAAAATCAACCAAATTTCCTCAGGGGCTGCAGCAGGCAGGGGGAATGAAAAGTTGTTCAAAGAAATTTTATCTGTCAAAAACATGGCAGCCATGAGGTAGATCATTTTCCATATATGACTTTGTAGTAAAAAGAAATTGAAACTGATTTT
Source organism: Sinonovacula constricta (assembly GCA_007844125.1). NCBI lineage: Eukaryota > Metazoa > Mollusca > Bivalvia > Cardiida > Solecurtidae > Sinonovacula > Sinonovacula constricta. The sequence continues at coordinate 64,810,670 of CM017555.1, read as the reverse complement.
CCAAATGTAGCTTGTGTGCAATTACATGTAAAATGCTGATTCTAAACCGGACCTATTAGCACAATCGGTAGAGCATAGGCACAAGGTACTGGAGAGCCCTGGTTCAATCATGGTCTGCGACATACCAACGGTTATTAGAAATGATGGTATTATAGCTCCCTTGCTTATGCTCAGCAAATATAAGGGTAGTCACACAAGTGGTCTGCGATATAGGGTCACTATGGCCCTCTTGTACTGTCTGTTTGATATTGTCAGAAATTACTGTAATGTAGAACAATGCTTCACACAGACTGGTCGTTCGGTCTTAGGTTGATAAATTGGTATATAAAAGTAATCCTGCTTAGTTGTTCCTGTTGAATAAAAATACTGCGGGAAAATGTATATGAAATTTAAATCAAAACAAGGGAGCATCAGAGGTGAAAGCCGTTCTAATTGGTGTGGGGGAGGTGGGAAAAGGGGACATGCTGCCCAAGGCAACTTACGAAATGTAAAAGCCAATTAGAACCTTTCAGAAGCTGCCAGAATCTTTTTCCATGAGTCTAAATTGTTTTTGTTTTCAACGACAAAGATATGTCATGATAATATTTTTCATGTGATGCGGAGAGAGGTCAAATTGTGCGAAAACCATAGGTACGCGTAGGTACGTGTTAGAGGTTCTGGAGGCATGCTCCCACAGAAATAGCGTTGACATCTAGAAGGCAAAAATTGCCATTTGCTGCATTTCAGATGGTTGACTGCTCTTCGTAGATGCAAGAACCACACATGTGTTCACATATAATACAGCTCTCATGTGTAGCATTTGAATCCATCAATAAATGTAGTTTAACAAAGGTTTGCTTTTTAACAAAGACTTAAAACATGACCGACTTTGACCAAATCGCTTTAAAGTAAACAAATACTTTCAGGTGAATATGACCTGTTAAAAACAAATAGACAACTTGTCTGTGGTTAACTGTCTCCGTTGATAAAGAACACCACTGTTGTGCATAAAGCATTTGAAGGATAAACACATTCACTTAAATGAATGTGCCCTCTTTGAGAGTTATGCACAGTTGCGATGACCGATATTCCAATCAGGCCATGGGGTTGTCGCCTGTGGTTGGGTGTAATATGTCTGTGTTGATAATGAACACAAGCCGTTCGCGATGTCAAATTCAAACATACGACAGGTGATTGCCGTCGTAGTTCTGCAGCTGTTCTCACACGCCGCCATGTTGCTGTTTTGTATTAGGATGTCGTTGAAACCATTCATAGAGGTGTCATAGAAGATTTGGAACGTGGACCCGTATGTAGAACACACTGAAATGGACCACAGTTTTTATTGTCAACTATTTACTATAACAATGCGAAAATCAACATAAAACATTGACCGCCGCAGCCGGAAGTTCAACATGTAATTAATTAGCGCTGCTAAGGAGTGCGGGGCCTCTTACTGAATGCATATCTATGGGAACGATAGTGTAACTGGCAAAAACATGAAATCGCAGCTGTTCTGTGGGGCCTTTTTCAGAGAAAGAACTGAGTATTCCTTTTGTTAATATTGTAGCTTGCAATAATAATGTGTAGCCAGCAATTATAATAAAATAGCTGGAATTTTCAGGAATTCGCAGTTGTTTGGTGAAGTATTGTTTAAGAAAACAAACCGAGTATACCAATGTTAGCAATGTAGCTTGTAAATACATTTGCGGCAGAGAATAAGGAAAACAAATTAGCAAAATACTCTACTTCCCATCAGAGTTATGGTTCGTTGCTGTCAAATGTTAATTTAATTAATAGACAGTGTAAGAGAGTGCTAAGTTCACAGGATTGTCATTGTCTTGTTTATATCGCATGCTCTCTACGGCGCCTTGGAGTCTCACATCACTGCTCTTTCTTATAGTAGAAGAAGAATGGTGCCTTTAATAGTGACGTTAATTCCTCCGAATGCCCCAACAGGGGATAAAGTATCAAGCTTCAGAAACAAGAGTGATGATAGTGATACTGATAGAATATTGCAAAACCAGGCGTATTTGCAAAAAAGTTGAAATAGACAAGAGCATCATTTTTATATGAAAGGCATAATGGCATTTTCTGTTCGCTTTAATGAGTCTCTTTAAATATTAACTAACATATGATTGATTGTTTTCTTGATAGCTTGCTTGAAATAATATAAAGCGCTATCGCATGTTCGTCTCTCCTTTATCAGTCTCTTTAGTCATTTAGCAACATTTTGATTGGTTGATTGATTGTTAAAATTACTAAAAAAATGCATACATACATAATTTATTAGCAAATCGACATGTTAGTCTTTGGCCATTTACGAAGAAGAGACCATGGTAAAGACGCATTTACAAGTACTAAACATATAACAAAGAACAGAAATAAAAGAAAAGAAATGACAATAAAAGAGTTATTCATGACAGGTTATTACTAGACTTTTACCGAAACACGTCATTTAATTAACCACTGGGGTGTGTATTATTAAAACGATTTGGAACTGACAAAACTTTATTGAGAAAATTATTTTTTTTAAATTTTAACAGCATGCATTAAGAATCTTGACAAGTTAAACAGTTTTAATTCATTAGTATGAGACATGATTTTTATAAATTTGTTTATATTAGGCCATTGTATATGGCCTAAAAGTTTAATTTTACTGTCATAATATTTGGGACAGCACATAAGAAAAAGATACTTTGATTCCATTTGTTTCATGATACATAGTTTACACATTCTATTTTCACGAGGAACGTTGTTAAACCTATCAGTTTTTATTTTTAAAATGTGTGAGCTTAGTCTTAGTTGCCTACGTCAAACTTTTCAGTTTGAATAAATTTTAGATAATCATCAAAACAGAAATCAACATTATATTTTGAATAGTATAAACATCTTGGAATATGTGAGATAGAAGCTCTCCTATCTTGAGTATATTGGTCACGCAGTGTTTTTCTCATTAACATAAATTTTCAAGAAACATGTGGAGGATGAGTAACTGTACACAGGTATGACAATCCTAGGTGATCGATGACACAGTGTCTGAGTAGACCAATAGTTACCTGAAACTAATTTATGCTGATCAACATAACAAGAGTATATAGGGGATATGCTTACGGGGAAACGCCCGAGTTCAACATAAATTACAGAGGAATGTTGTTTTTATTTGTTTTGTTTGTTTTTGAAATACATTGCAGCGACCATTAATGATCTTTATAGCAACATCCAGCTTTTTGGTGGCGGAAGACCCCAGACACATGTCTGGGTAGAACCACCGGCGTACCGCAAATCCACTGGAAGACCTTCTCACATTAAGTCCTTCGCCCCGAACGGGACTCGAACCCACAAATCGGCGACTCTACCACTACGCCACGGGCGCCTTTCTGTGTTTTACTCCAAGTACATATTTACAAAAGCGAAGATATGGAGATTTTCTGTTTCTTAGCAGCAAGAAACTCCCCATACTTATGATTTTTATAAGAGAATTGGGCAATCATAGTATCAAATATTTTAAACTTGGTTTATAATGTCACAGTTTTAATTTATTAAAAAGATACAGCATACTATTAAAGGCTCTCAGTGCTTGATCATTAAGTGGCTTGATAGCATGTGATAATGTGCCAGTATATTTAAATTTTATGCCAAGGTAATTAAAAGTCTCAAACATTGCAATTGTTTCTTTGTTTATGTTTGACAGGATGATTTTTTTAGTTTTCTTTACATTCATTTTCAAACCCCATTTACATGAATAATCAAAAATATTATTGATTTTGTATTTGTATTTTGGGTTTTACGGCACACCGACATAAAATAGAGTATAATCAGGTTAAAACTTAAAAGGTGAGTAGAAATATACAGATATTAAAATAATGTGAATTATAATTGAAAATAGAATAACATATTACATAATTTGAACAACTATAACGTTATCTTAATAAACCGTTTAAAAATCTATAACTTTAAGAATACCAATCTCGTTCAAGGAGCAAAAAAGCTTAGAATCCGACACTGTCATAAATAGTTCGTATATGTTATTGATGTAAATACTTAGACCGAATATGGTCTGTGTCAATACAGTGTAATAAAATATGGTTAACTGTCAGTGGTTCCTGGCAAGGAACGCATTCGGGTTGTATTTCTCTTTTTAAAAGATACGAATGAGTTAAACTAGTATGGACCATGCGACCGCGAGCAGGAGCTACGTCTTCCCGTCTATTTTCTCTGCAAAAAGACATACTGGTACCGATCTTGGGCTAAAGTACCTGTAATTTGTTATAAATAATATTTTTCCAGTTTGTTTGCCATTTGGTTAAAATATATTGATTTATAAGTGTATGTTAAAATTTATGTGGAATGCTAAGATATGTCCCAGTAAGGGTTGAATCAGATTTTACACTCTTATCTGCTTCCTCGTTTTCTTGGATGCCTACATGACTAAGTAGGGAACAGAAAACAATATCCTTATTAGAAGAAAGTTCATTAAATTTCAAAAGTTATTCTCTGATGTGTGGGTTGGAAAAAATGAAGTTTTTTAATGGACTGTAATACTGACAAAGAGACAGTAAACACTACAAATTTATCGCCAGGATGATTTGAAAGGAAATCAAGAGAAAGCTTAACAGCCTGCATTTCGGCTGTAAAAATGGATGGGGTGGCGGGCGGTCGGGGGGGGGGCGTATTTCTGTTGAATACAATGAATTTAACTTACAGAAGCACAGCCGACATATGAATCTGCATTTGAGCCACCAATATATATTTCGAGTCGATTAGGGTGTTTCTTTTCTGACAATATCAAACAGTGCTGAAACTTTGAGCATAGTACGAGAGGGTCTGTTATTTGTACAAAGAGTCAAATCAACAGCGGGAGTTTTCAACTGACATAGTGGAAATTCCAATATATTTTCTATTACTTGATTTAAATTCAGAAATGATGATTGTATTATTTCTAATATCCGTAAACCAAGCGGCCTAATTGCCTTTGGTTTACGCTCGTAGAAGTGTTTATATTTAGGACTGAAAATGATACTGTGTACAGGATTTTTAGGATTAGATTTAACTTTTGTAACGAACTGAAGCGCAAGTTTCTCTAGTCTTAGGTATAATGATGACTCATTAGCTTCAGCGTAAAGGCTTTCTACAGGATAGGTCCTGAAAGCTCCAAGGACCAGTCGGGGTCCCTGGTTTGTGGACAACGTCTAGCAACTGGAGATATGATCTCCTGGCAGAGCCGTAATCTAATCTTGCTGCCATAATCTAATCTTGATCTTACCAGTGATCTTTAAAGTTGTAGTAACACCTTTCTATCAGCTCCCCTGTCGGTATGGGATAAACATTTCAGCAGGTTAAGAGATTTAAGACATTGAGTTTTCACATATTTGATATGAGGTATAAAAGATAATTTGCTGTCAAATATGACACCAAGAAATTTAGTTTCTTTGACGACAGGAATACGAAAATTATTAAAAAATAATTCAGGATGATTGTGCTAAGTTCTTTTCTGATAGAAGTGTATGCAGTTAGTTTTAGTGTGAGAAAATTTAAATCCATTGTTGTTACTCCAAGTTTGTAATTTGTCGATGCACTGTTACAATTGCCTTTCAATTGTGTTCATATTTGTGTAGTGACAGCATAAAAGATCGTTCACATACAGTGAACAATCGACACCATTATTTTGAGTTTTTACAATGCTATTTATGTTTATGTTAAAGAAAGTAACTGACAATATGCAACCTTGAGGGACTCCTTGTTCCTATTTATGAACAGAAGACAAAGTAGACCCAATTGTAACTTGAAGATTTCTGTCAGAAAGAAAACTGTGGAAAAATGTGAATAATTGATCCGTGAGAAAAAGGTCGCCTAAATCTTAAAAAATCCCATGTTTCCATGTAGTTCGTATGCCTTTTGATAAAGGCATCTCGTATAAAAGTTTCAAATCGAACAAAATGATCGAGTGCACTGCGTTGTTTTCTAAACCAACTTTGTAATTATGTGGGTAAATTATTTGATTCAAGATACCAAACGAGTCTATTATTTATCATCTGTTCTAAAGTTTTAGTTTTACAAATACAACTAGTGAAAGCAAGAGGTCTGTAACTTAATGGATCTGTTGGATCCTTTCCTTGTTTAGGTATTGGAATGACGAATGCATTTTTCTATGACCTTGGAACTTCTCTGGAAAACCAAATTTCATTATATATAGATAAAAGTATATTTAATGATGTTCCCGGTAGGTGTTTTAGAAATTGTTAGGGACTATCATCAGGTCCAAAAGCGGTATCATGGGATTTATTCAGTGCTTCCCTAAGTTCTCTTAAAAAAGGTTTGTTTTCATTATTGTTTAAATAAAAGCTGATTCTACTTTTCTCGACCCAGTTCTTTACATTTTGAAATACTTTGGAGTAATTTTTGAAGATGAATTTTTCGCAAAACTTAATTGACTGAAATGCCTTTTTTATCTGTTATTATTGAGTCATCAGATTTTATATGATTAACCGTCGCTGACGCGGATTTACCGCCAATTTTCCTAATGGCTGACCAAACATTTTGAACGAAAGTTTTACTGGTTATTCCAGAAATAAATTTCTGCCAAGATGTTCTTTTGGCTTGTTTAATGATACGCCTACTCTTTGCATTTCATTTGTGGCATTATTTAAATTAGCACTGGTAGGTTGAATATTAAATTTCTTAAGTGCCGCTCTACGTTTTCTGATAGATTATTTGCATTTATCATTAAACCAAGGTTTGTTACGCTTTGACTTTGTCGTGGTCTTAGGTATACACTTTTGCGCTATTTCATGAAGCCGGGGAATTCTTAGGCCACTACCGGCAGGGCCTACATTTTTGAGTTGCTTTTGTAGACTGTCGTGACCTAGTTAAAACAACAATATCATCGGCAAATAGCACAAGATATAAACATAAATAATCAATATCACGATCAGTCAGAGTATTAAAGCCAATACAGGACTTTATATCGTTGATGAAAAATGAAAGTAATATTGGCGGCCAGGGTTCACCTTGTTTCAGGCCAATGGACACATTAAAGAACTCAAACATATAAGAAGGATTGCTCATAGCGGTATTGCTGTTAGATAATTTAATTTATGATTTTACAACTCTTTACATGGACTTGATCATGGTTACCAATATACAACTGACGCCAACTTCTATAATTTTACACAAGAGAGCGTCGTGAATAAGTGTATCAAATGCCCGCTCATAGTCTGAAATAATATAAGACACTATTACATGTTCTATCCTCCTTTCACAGTCTTTTTAATTCTTTAGCAACACTTTGCTTGGATGTTTGATTGACCAAATGACTGAAATATTATGAGACATTGCATTTTATGCTCTCCTGTATCAGTCTCTTTAATTAGGTAGCAACTTTTGATTGTGTGATTGATTGATTAAATGATTGAAATAATATAAGAAATGCTACATTTTCTTTAGCCTTTATTAGTCTCTTGAATTATTAAACGACCTTTGATTGGGTGAATTATTTAGTGAGTGAATGATTTTAGACCCTGAAAGTGGCGAAAAACCTCACAATTTCTTTGTTCGTCACAATTTCAATTTACCGGACTTGGTAGCGCAATCGGTAGAGCGTCGGCTCCAGGTACGGGAGGCCCCGGGTTCGATCCCGGGCCGCGACATACCAAAGTCGTTAAAAATGGTTATGGTATAGCTCCCTTGCTAACGCTCAAGCAAATATAAGGGTAGTTCCACGACTGGTTGGCCCGGTGTCAGGATAATGTGACTGGGTGTGGTATCATGCCAGGTGTTCACGGCATGCTATTCACAGTGAAGGCAGCACTATATCTGCTTCAAGTGGACACCGTCTCCAGATAACTGAAATACTGTTGGTGGGACGATAAACCAAATAAACAACAACAACAATTTCTATTTATTGTAGACCCCCATTGCTTTGATAAGATCAAGAGGGTTTCTAATCAGAACTGTATTAAAAAGCTTTGACGTGGGTTATGCATTACAATAGTCATGACTATAAGAGATTTAGCGACATTTACACTCTATTTTACGCTTCAAAATATAGATTAGGACACTATAATCGTATTATTTACTGAAACAAACAATACATACTTGGAGTACATGTGCCCTCCGACGGCGTCAGACTGAATCCGTTCTTACATCGGCAATATCCGGAAACACACTCGGAGTTTACTGGTGTAGAACAATCGGCATTGCTCGAACAATATCGCTGTCGAATAAAATAGACATCTCTTATTATCTTTTTAATAAGTATTTGAATAAATCATCACAAGGTAATCAAATCAAATGTATAAATCTACTTAATAATATGTTTATGAAAACATTTCATTGTAATAGATGACAACTGGGTACGTATTTTCTATAGCAATAGGTTAAAATTCTTTTAATCGTTTTTGGTCCGTGTGCCAAAAGGATTTTACGCGCGAGAAAAGGGCGTGTTCGTTTTTTAACCAGTTTACACGAACTGGTTTTGTTTTTCTGTGTTTTGTTTGTTGTTGTTTTTTTGCGGGGGTGGAGGTTAACATAAAGAAGAAATAAACTGTTGTTGAAAAATTTTTACTAAACGTTTGTGATAAGGATATTATTTGTTTTCATTAAATCGCGCCGACACACTTATGATCATATCTGTAACGTTCAGCTAATTATTGGTGGAGGACAGCTAATTATTGGTGGAGGAAGACCCTAGACTTACGTCTGGGTAGAACCACTGGCGCACCGCTGGTTAGCTGGAAAACCTCTCCACATGAAAGGATTTATGCTTTATTGTTCACAGAGATATAGGGCATCAATGAATAGTATTTTGTAGGACCTTCTCAGGTGGCAATGACTTATATATGACTTATGGTCATTTGATGATACATGTTGCACAGATGTTTAAAAAAGAAGCAGAGTAAGTTCAGAGCTGGAAAAGAATCAGTGAGATTGCTAAAAGTCAATATTCTGGCTTTAAGGTAGAGCATGTGTAAAAAAAATTAATACGACCTTGCGTAACATTAATTAAGTGATATATAAGTTCAATCAATGTAATCTTTAAAATAATAACAAATTTCACTTTCCGTTTCTAAATCTGTAGATAATTTCTTATCTAAACTTATAAAATGCTCTATGTGGACATAGGGAACTCGAAGTTTAGTAGTCTTTTGGCAATAGCATCTGCTAGTTGAATGTTTGTCGGAGTTGACATTGCTGACGTGCCGGAGAATTGGCTATATAGGAGTATGTATATTTTATTAGTAATTTCCATTTAAATATAATCAAATCGAGTCCAAAGAAGAATGAAGACAGACCCTTACCTTCAAAATGGCGGTGTACTTGACGACAGTACACGCACCGAGATTTCCAATGAAAGTTGTGGTTCCAGTGTTAGTGACACACGTGCCGCCCGTGTCCTGTTTAAAGACCAGGGAGGCACATCCAGTCTGTTGTTCGCAGATGGCGGAACATCTTAACAGGGAACCAACTCCAGTGGTCGAGGACACCACAGAACCATAACTGACGTCACACATCGGCCGAGATAAATAAACAGTGTCTAATAAACAAAATGAGACACCGAAAAAATGCGTGACAACCAAAACTACCATAAGGTTTCGAGACATGTTGACTACCGAAGCCCCCGACAAAAAGGGTTCAATGCAAAAGTACTTGACCCGTCCCGGTTGATATGGTTGGACTACCAAGTTTTAATAATGCAAAAGTACATCAGTTCGTCAATTTAAAATAATCCGGGTTTATCTGGTTTTCAACTATTCACTCGTAACCGCTTCACGTCAAAGGACATAGTTAATGATCTTGCACCCACCTGTGTTCACATGCTGTTCAAGCATTCAATCGTAACTGTACGATACATTTATGTAACACCTTGATGAACGTTAATGGCAGCGACTTCAACATTATCAGACAACATTAAAGGCAGTTACCGATTGTTTGGATACATTTTTTCTCACGCAATCAAAGAAATTATTGTAACCTGAAAAGGAAATTTTGATTATTGGTGTTCTATGTCCATTTAAAAAAAACAACCAAATTCCCCACTTGTCATCACAAAAAATGTATTTCCCATCCGAGCCAAGCAGCAGAGTAAGCTATTTTTAAACTAAGAAAACCACGTGACCACTTACTTTTGTGGTCATTTTACATGAACATCCGGGTAATTAGATCTGAAGTCCCAATCTTGCTCATTTAAAGATTTTGTAAGAATGAACAATTTAAGCGGTTTATTTCACAATTTGTATATTCTTACAATAAACAGTATTTAACTACATATAAGCCTATGCAGCAATTATGCATAAATTCCGCAGAAGTTGTTACCTGTATTAGATATAGGCAAACTGTTGAATACCACTTTTAAGGCAGCATGGATTCATGTTAGCCCCTGCATTATACGACCAGAGTTAAATGAACCGTGGTTCATTTGTTTTATTTTAAAGTTGAAATCCAACAGTTTGCAGGTAGTTAGCATGTGTCTTGCCCTGGTTCTGGAGAATTTATGCATAACTGCTGCTTATACTTTAATTTGAGTACAAACTTTTTTAAACAATTTCCTCAATTGCAATACAATGCAGATCGTGAAATAAATCACATTATTTTTTTCAAAATATATAAAAGTAACATCGATGATGAGGATTTCGACGTCAGGGCTGACTATTCGGATGATCGTGTAACTGGATATCAAAAGTAGGTGGTCACGTGGTTTTCTTTGATTTTTGTTTGTAGCTATTTGTGCAGCGTGGTTCGGATAGGAAATACCATTTTGTATCGGCAAGTTGGGTGTTATGTTTTTACTTTTCTTATGTATGTAGGACACCAATAAGTTGCATTTCCCCGGATATTTTCAGGTTTTTTTGTTGTTGTTTGGGAGAAAAATAATTGCTCCAAACTATCAGGTACGACCTTTAAGGCGGCAAGGTCACGCTTGAAAAAAAAGGCGAACTAATTTACTTAAAGTATCGGAAATGCTTTATTGTAATTACATTATTTATTGCATGAAAAGGAAACCTGGTGCATGAAATAAAAATAAATGATCCAAACTGCCATACTACCTACCTATTATGTCACACTAAGCGATGCAGTATTGATGACTGACGTCAAGACTCGGCGTGTTTTCACGCGTGCGTAGTTTTATTCCATTTACAGTTGTGATTCATATTTCTTCGTTACTGACCATATCTAGCTGATCTACAGGACATATGCGACTTGAGGTGCTGCCCTCTAAATACTTCTAACTTTTCATTTTTGAGGAAATTGGTTTTCTGTTCACGAATATATCACTAGAAATCATCAAGTAGTATATAACAAATAATGCAGAAGACGGAGAATGGAAATCAATATAACAAGAAGGAAAATAATTCGGCTGACTTAAAAATAAGAAGGATTTTAGAAAACTTGGGTTGGAAGGGTTTTTGTACGGGTATGATAACTTGATAACTTACATGTACGGGAGTGTTGTGTGTGTGTGTGTGTGTGTGGGGGGGGGGGGGGGGGTGTTGTTGTTGTTTTGTCCGGGTTGGGAAAATGAAAGAAGGATTTTCTCCCGGCATTTCCAAAAACAGCAGGAAGGATTCACCGGTAAAGGTGGTATCCAACAGTTTGTCAATATCAGCTAAATGTAACATGTTCTTAATCCTGTGTTGTAAAATTAGGGCTTAAAGTCTCCATAAACTAATACTTTCTCAGTACGACTTTGAACATTTTCTAAATCTTTAGACAGTACAAATCGTTACAATTGCTTTAAATGTTTATACTTTCCCAATGTATCAATAATCACGATGTGATTCTGCTAAAAATAAGTGTTTTCCTTATCTTTAATATAGCCAACTCTGCAGCGTGGTTTAGATAGGGAATTTTTGTAATGCCAAGTTGGGTTTATGCTTCACTTTCATATAGATGAAGATGTAGGACAGATTTTCGTGGGATATTTTCAGCTAATAAATATTTGTTTGGTTGTTTGAGAAAAAAAATATGGTCCATACTGTCGGATACCACCTTTAAAATAACTGAGCGTAACAATTATAAAATATTAAGCATAGTCGTTTCTAATCCTTTTACGAATATAGTCTCATGAGGTTTTCGGATTAAACTAACAGTGTAACCGAATGAAAAAAAAATAATTAAAACTCAATCGTAATGAAACTGTCCATTTAGAGCGAATGAACTTAAGGCTTCAATGACAGCAAGGACGCTTGTACTTAAACATGTAAATATGAACAGTATAAAACTTGCTTATACACGCATTCAAATGGTTACATAACCACTACTATTTCCTTAATTATATAGCGTCGTATAAAAGCATGATGTGCATATGTCTGAAGTTCTGTATGCATACAATTTATGAAAGGAACTTGTCTTTGCTGGATATCTTTCTATCACAGCTGTTGTTTTTTTTCATGGCTACAGCCCGTTTCATTGCTATAACCATTTCCATTGCTACAACCCTTGGGTGGCTACAACCCCTGCTTTAGCTACAACTCTTGTCATGGCTACAGCCCTTTCCATGTCTACAGCCCGTTTCATGGCTACAGCCCTTATCAAGGCAACATCTCCTGTCATGTCTACAGCACTTCATATGGCTATAGTCCATTTTATTGTTACAATCTTGTTCATGTCTACACCCCTTTTCATGGCTACAGTCCTTTCCATGTCTACAGCCCGTTTCATGGCTACAGTCCTTATCAAGGCAACATCTCATGTCATGTCTACAGCACTCTATATGGCTACAGTCCATTTCATTGTTACAATCTTGTTCATGTCTACACCCCTTTACATGGCTACAGCCCTTTCCATGTCTACAGCCCGTTTCATGGCTACAGTCCTTATCAAGGCAACATCTCCTGTCATGTCTACAGCACTCTATATGGCTACAGTCCATTTCATTGTTACAATCTTGTTCATGTCTACACCCCTTTTCATGGCTACAGCCCTTTTCATGGCTACAGCCCGTTACATGGCTACAGCCCTTTTCATGGCTACAGCCCTTGTCATGGCTACAGCCCTTGTCATGGCTACAATAGTTTCATGGCTACAGTCCGTTTCGTGGCTACAACCCTTGTCATAGCTACAGCCCGTTTCATGACTACAGCCCTTGACCCTTGTCATGGCTATAACCCTTGTCATGGCTATAACCCTTGTCATGGCTGCAACCCTTGTCATGGCTACAGCCCGTTTCATGGCTACAGCCCTTGGCCCTTGTCATGGCTATAACCATTGTCATGGCTATAACCCTTGTCATGGCAACAGCCCGTTTCATGGCTACAGCCCTTGGCCCTTGTCATGGCTATAACCCTTGTCATGGCTATAACCCTTGTCATGGCTACAACCCGTTTCTAGGCTACAGCCATTTCCATGGCTACGACCCGTTTCATGGATAACGGTCTTGTTATGGATAAAGCCGTTTTCATGGTTACGGTCCGTTTCATGGCTACCGCCCTTTCCTGACTAGTTGCGTTTCAACATTTTACGAGAATAACTTCAAATGTCGCAAATTGGTGTGTTTTCATGGTTTATTCTTGATTTCCAGCCATTCATCTGAGGCAAGAAAGGGAAGTTATTGTATCAATAAAAAGTTTATTATAAAACGGCTTGGCTGCTGTGAAAAATTTACTACTAAACGGGATAATAACTCAAACGTCCTCCAAAAATCACCGATATTGTTTATGAATATGTTTTTTACCAAATCTGACTTTTTTGTTCAGAAACTAGCCAGATTCTGAACGAAAACGAAGTTAACTACAAAATTGGTTTTATTACAGAAGAAGTTGTTAACAAAGCCCCGTACCTAATCAAAAGTCAGTGCCTAGGACGTAGCAATTCGAACGTAATAATAACAACAAAGATTAATGTTTTGTCTGTCAAAATTAAATGAAGTAGTCATTGTATATCTATATATCTAACGAAACATGACAAGTAAAATGGTACACTACGAACAAGCAGTCGCAATTCTGTACATGCCCCACCACCATAATACTACTAAGGTGTGATAGTCCCGAGAACGGAATTATCTAAAAAGTTCTGATTTAGAATAGTTAAAACAGAAAAGTTCAAAAACTTGTCCCGTTCTAAATAAGCGGATCTACAGAAAGGTTACTAGATCGATTTAGCATATTTACATGTTTTTATGGTGCAATTTGGGGTACTACTTGATCGCAATAAAAATAAAACTTACCCCTAATACAGGGTAACTTTTTTTCAGATTTATCATTATGTTTTCATTTTTAGGGGCCAATGTGTAAAGACAGTACGCGCTTGCAGTGTTGTTTATCATTTGCTCAAAATATCATTTTAATGCTAAAAGCCATCAAATCTTTTTTTCAGCTTATTGACTGCTGGCTGCTGCTTAGTGTTTTGTACAGCTACCCTATTGTTTCCATCTCGAGGGAATTGTAACCCACGGGAATGGTTTGTTTCTATTTGGTCACACATCATTGACTATTGACGTTAATATCTTTATATCATGAATATTGAATGGTCCTTCGTACCGTTGCATAAACTGTAATATTTTTACGCACGTGGGAATATTTATCATCCATGGGTGAATTAATTATTGTCAATCTGAATGGTAAATGGTCGCCAATTCAATTCTTCTTTTCATCTATTGTAACAGTGCGTGCAAACATATATGCATGATGTCGTTTTAAATGCGGTATCCGACAGTTTGGACCTAAGACTTTTTCGCAAATGACCAAATAAGACATTGGTGCCTGAAAATGTCCAGCAAAATTCTTGTTTGTTTGTTTGTTTGTTTATTGGGTTTATCGTCCCACCAACAGTATTTCAGTTATCTGGAGACGGTGTCCACTTGAAGCAGATATAGTGCTGCCTTCACTGTGTATAGCATGCCGTGAACACCTGGCATGATACCACACCCAGTCACATTATCCTGACACCGGGCCAACCAGTCGTGGAACTACCCTTATATTTGCTTGAGCGTTAGCAAGGGAGCTATACCACTACCATTTTTAACGACTTTGGTATGTCGCGGCCCGGGATCGAACCCGGGGCCTCCCGTACCTGGAGCCGACGCTCTACCGATTGCGCTACCAGGTCCGGTAAAATTCTTGTTCATCCATACCCTAGATCTGTGTGAACATTGAAGCTTCAATCCCCACTCATCATTGCCAATTGGTGTTTGAATATCCTATTTGAGCCATACTGCAGAGAAAACTATTTTTAAACAAAAATAATCACGTGATAACTTTTGAGATCATATTATGTCGTCATCCGAGTTATCTGATCTGACGTCGATATTTTAGCAAAGTTCGCTATCAGCTAGGTATAGTTACCGCGCAACCCCGCCCCCCCCCCCCCACCTCCCTACCCCCCCCCCCCCATTTTTCTTTCATGGTACCAAAATGTCAGTTAGGGTGTATAGAAACAGACTCTTCAATGTATTTAACAATAAACTCATTTGTGCTATATGAAAACTAATGGTTTCCATGGTAACCATCATGAAATTTTGATATGAGAGTATGTTTAGGAAAATGCATGAAACGTTTCCAAAAATGGTGATAGAAGTATAAAACTGATGCTCAATTAAAGGTTATTGAATGGTCATTATGGTCATGTGTCAGTTATGCAAATAAGCACTTATGATTATTTATCAGTTTTAATGAGAATATAAAAATATACTTTATTTTTTTAAGACGATTAGATTCTTTTTATTTAAAAGCAATATTAAAACAAAATAACATATGTTGATCTAAGTTTCATATGATTTGATTTACTTTATTATGTTTTATGATTTTTTATTTATATTCGTCCAATTTTTGCTCATTCAATCTTAATGAATAAGTTGGCTAGGAGTCTGATTATAACTAATCATAACATTGAAGAATAAGTTTTGTATCCTTCCTTTAGTGGAGGCTTTCACTGAACATAGATTTGAAATAATTAATTATGCAAATTAGCCAGCATGAATATTCATATATCTTAATGGGAATCTAAAAATAAACTTTTTTTCGAAAAGTTGGTTAGATTCTTTTTATTTATATATATATATATATTAGGGATGTTAACGAATATTCGAATATCAAGTCGCTATTCGAATAGAGATTTTGGTATTCGATTATTTTATAATTTTTATTTCACTTTTGTTAAGTTCGAAGGAAAATTCTTTAGTTGATCGTAGTGTCCCCCAGCGACTTAAGACGCTAGCGATCTGTGATCGCGCTCGCTCTAAGATAGACGGGGTGGGCCATGTCTCCTGATAACGAATTGCCATCTGGTTAACAGCATAAATCACCTTACCGCGCGCTGCTCCTTCTCTGCCCCCTCTCACACTTAGACCCAGTCACATCATCCACATATATATATTGATTGGTACTTCATCAATTTATCAACAGTCAGGTAATCTTGACACTAGCCAATCACAGTAATTGTCGTCGTCAAATGGTTTTGTTTACCTTCGCCTTTCACCCATAGGCATATGGCGAGCAGGTTCGTAATTGTCACTTGTGTATTGGTAACTAAATGTCTCTAATTGACATGTTATGGCTTCGGATTAACGCTCTTAGCGATATCAGCCAATCACAATTAAACATCAATCCGACCACCAACTAATCAAGACCGTTAATTGGCTGTACACTTGAGCGATTTCGCTTCATAAAATCTTTGTGGTTTTGCCTAATTGTCTTACAGTCGATCCAGTATCACCCGCATTTTGTCCTATGAAAATGCCTCCTTTAATCATTAATGTATTTTATAAGATTAGTTCACAAAACATAATTGACTGTTTGTTGTTATACTTTGCGGTTAGTAGAGTAAAATATTAAAATTGTGAGCTATTTTGCATGTGTTGTACAGTTTCATTTAATAAAATTATGAAATGATTTTATTAAATCGATATGTTAACATTAAAAGGAGCTTAAGTAGCCCTTTTAATACGTCATATGTTAATACAAACAAGTAATTAAGTACGCAAAATGCCTTTAAATTGTAAAGGTTATTACACGAAGTACAACACGTAACAAAAAGACAACCAAGTTTAAGGTGACTAATTATTAATGTATATATTATACGGGACTTTGCAGGTCATCTTAACATTGATTGGTTACTGTATTGTTTTTATAAGAGTCTCAATAATAATAATAATGATAATAATAATAATAATAATAATAATAATAATAATAATAATAATTGTTAAGTAACAATGACATTGTTTACGCATTTACTGGCATTCTTCACTGACAGTATTTTCTTGCAAATTACCGCTGACCAAGTAAAGAAACACCCCGTCTGGTCCTTCACTATAAACAGGATAATGGCGGATTGATAATATTGCCGTTTGTATTTCAAAAAGAAGAAATCGTCGTTTTAAAATTAAATGCTGTGCTAAAATAATAAATCTACCGCCGCTTCTGCATTAAGTAAGGCTAGCAATGTAAATTGTGGCCAGAAATAAACATTTTACAATTGATAAACACATTGAATGTAATGGAAAATTACCGTGTTATGTGCCACTATGATATAAATTCGTTCCGAATATTCGAATATGATTCGAATACACGTTACGAATATTCGAATATCGTTTTGGGATTCGATTTACATCCCTAATATATATATATATATATATATATATATATATATATATATATATATATATATATATATATATATATATATATATATATATATATATATGCATACACACACACACACACACACACACACACACACACACACACACACACACATACATACATAGGGTCGCGTACTTTTTTAACAGACATTATTGTTGAAATTATTATGAAGTAAAACAGATTTTAGACACACTACTTGATTGTTTTAATCGTACAAAACAAAAATGATAATAAATTCGTGCAGCATAACAAAGTCTCTGCCGTTCTGTAACATAGTAAATTATAATATTCCTTTCTAATGTGCACTTCTTACTCACACAATATTTCGATAAATGTATATAACACGTTTAAACATTTTATATACATAAACACTGAAACATAATAAAATAAAACAATAGATGAACACAGGTTAACATTCAGTCTTCTGAATGTTGCCTGTCTTCTACATCAGCATTATGCGTTCCTGATGCTTGATTTAAAAAGTTAATTTCAATTAAAATCAACAATTTTTGCGTAGTTCTTCTAATCGAAATAATACCTCTCTCTTTTCTAAACACTTTGTGGACATAAGTGTTCAATGACGTCACTACTTTCGTCATAACTTATCAAAGAAAACGTCAGCGCTTGGACATTTGTTATTCAAATAGATCGGTTTTCTTATCATTGCTAACTAATTTGAAATTAAAGCGATGAAAGTGTTGGAAGACTGGCGCGGTTGAAAACGTAGTTCCAAGGGAGTAATCAAGATGTTTTGAACGGCGAAATGCACATTAAGGAATTGGAAAGATTGCTGTTGATGATCTTACATTGGCTGTCATAGGGGAGCAATGAATAACAATTAGTAGTTTTCATATAAGAATTTAATGTAACAAAACTTTGAAAAACATTTGAAGATGAACAAAAGAGAGGTGGAGAAGAACAAAAGAATCAAACTTTTCCTGCACAGATATCATTACTCGAAACATATGAAACTATGTGTATGTTCTTTTCGTTTGTAAGTGACAGTCACTATCAACAACATTAGCAAATAATTCAGTATATTCAGGGATTTCAACAGATCCAGATATTTGCATTTTGATGCAAGGTAAATTGAGGTTTTCCAGTTTTGACCTCACCTAAATCTTAGGTTGGGGGTCATTTTGATGCAGAAGCGCAGGATAAGTGGTCACATTTTGCAAGAATAACCATAAATGTAGTATGTAAAGCATTTAAAAAATGAAGTAAATACTAATTGGACCCTTGTAAATATATGGAAATGAAGTTAAAGCAATTTTACAATTAGTTAAGTTCGTGAACACATGCTTTGACTTGTGTCAATCTGATCATGACCCCTTGAAAATTGTCAAAGAAATTCAACAAAAGTGAAAGCTATTGAAATCCCTGAGTATACAGTACCGTGGTGATAACCATTAACCTGGCTGTTGTAATTGGTTCATGCAGTAGAAGTACAGTGATTGTCAACAGTAGCACAGCATGAAGGTTACGTGAACGGTTGCGGTCATCAGTATTGTAACATATATGTACATATGCAGCAGGAAATAAATAATAATAATGCTAGAAGGAGGAGTCAGTTTAAAGCCGGACATTTTCTTTCAAGTAAAACATGAAAACATACCAGAAAACTGTATTCCACCAATGGATGTCACTGCTACCTTAATATTGCTTAGGAAACTCTCAATCCACAGAAGCTTACAAAAATGGCAACCCAAGCTAGATTCTCCCGCAATGTTGGTCACGTGACTGATTTTTTTTATAATCGTAGCCTCCTGTATTTAGGTCTAGATTTCAAGACACACAAAAAATGCCGAAGTCAGTTAGCTTATTAAACTAACACCACACCACAAACGTTACGAAAAATGCATTATCTGAAGTAAACAATAAAAAACCTTCTAGTTCTAATGCAGTTATGATCAGCTTCCGCCACAACTGAAGAAGTGTCAACAATGAAATGCACAAGGCCCACGTAACTTAAGAGACTGAAACAGTTACAATCCTAATTTTTACGTCGATCGCAACAATGCATTAACAAAAATATTTGCCAACTTACTTACGGTCCTTGAAAGCTGAGCAGAAACTCGATCAAAAGCACTCCGATCTATCCAAAATGACCAACGCTATCTCCCGCTTGTCACGTGACTGATTTTTGTATAATCGTTCTTTTAATATCCTTTCATATTTGTTCGAACAACAAAATTACATTGTTTCCTTGTTTTTATTTGTCGCATTTCCTTACAAATGTTCGCATTCCTTCGTAATATTTGTGTTTTCTAAAAACGCACTACTTCTTATGCCGCACTACTACTTGAATACGCTCTCGTGGTCGCAATGATACAACCGAAGTTAACGACCGCGCGTCGCCGTGTTCACAGCATCGTTACTTAAGACTGGCGCATGCGCATTAGTCTAAAAACCATCAGAAAGTGCGAGGTTAGAGCTCTGTAAAACCGGTTTTAGCACCCAGTCGGTCTATATTGCCGACTGACCCTTCCAAGGCGGTAACTGTCAGGTTTGCTCTTTTTGTTAAATGACAAATCACAGATTTGTTGTTACATATTACATTTATATTTGATTTGCATGTGAATACCTTTGTTCTGTGCCTATTCAAATTTTCGTATATGTTGCAGTGCTTATATGTTTAACCCAACGGGGTAATGTGACATGGGGGAGAGTGAAATCATTTTTCAAACGTGCACTTTCAAAGTACAATTATTCTACAGACCACTACTAAAAACCAGACTTTCTGTAAAGAGAAATAAAGTTACCATTTGGAAGGTAGATCGGCAAAATGACCCACAGGATCGCTTATAACCGGATTTAATCGAGGCACCATCCACACACTTCGTGAAGTTGTTTGTTTTTTCTGACAATCAATCTAGATGTCATTCCATTATTGTGATAGAACTAACATCAAGTACTGGCATGAAGTAGAAAGGTTATCCCGAAAAAAGATAGAGGATGAGAATCAGTCTTTACAGTGATGTATACCGCACTATGCGAATGTATTGCACCAAAGTTCAAAAACAAGTGCACGGTGACAATCAGAGAATTTACGGTGTGTTGTCACATCTACCACCTCAAATGATTTAAACAGTTCCAAACACGTGTCAGTTGCAATTATATAGTCAATGACTGATCCTGGAATTGTTTTAATGCATGTGATTTCCCCTTTACCTTTGTCACTAAATAAGCGACCGTTTAAAATGAATAAATGTTCTTGTCGGCATAATTTAATCAAGACTTTTCCATTCCGACACGGGTTATGTGTATCAAGAGATGATCTGTCTAGTGGAATGGACATCCGTTTGAACACGGTGAAAGTGTTTATAAACCTCTCCATTGAAGCACTATTTACCATGTAATCTCTGAGCCGATGAGTTTTGCAATTAAAATCTCCAGTTAATATAACATGTTCAAAAGAACTGCGATGCATGTTGACCTCACGTTTGAATCTCGCCATCATTTTTTTGGACTGGCTTCCAGGCGGAATATATACTGCTCCTAGTACCACAGTTTTGTTAACAGTTGGAAAAACGTTTTCTATTTTTAACCAAGAGACAAAGCGGCATTTGCCGTCAAGTACTTGAACATTTTGAATGAATTTTGAATGGACGTATATGCAAATACCTCCCGATCTTCGGCCTGCGCCGGGTCTGCATTGTGAATAATGTTTATATCCTTCAACGCACAACTTGTCATGATCAGTGTTTTTAGCGTTAATCTCTGTAAAGCACAGAATTTCGTGTTTCTGAATAAACTCGATAAACTTCTGATCTCGTAAGCGTCTTTCCAAACCATTTACGTTAAGAGAACACACTTTGATTTGTTTACATTCTTTAAGTTTGCACGAGTTTCTTAGAGATTCTAAGGCACTACGATCTACATTTACAAGCTGTGTGTTCAAAGTTATGTCCTCATAGAGCCTGGTCAGAGACTGACAAGAGTCCGCTACGTGGTTGTCGGTATGCGTCAAAGGAACAGATAACTGATCCTCATTCTGTGCCATCGCTACTGTTTCAGTGTTACTCATCACATCTTCTATTGTATGTGAATCTATCTCCTGTTTCCATCCTTCTAACTTTCTTTCGTTTTCTTCTTTGCGCTTGTTAGCATCGTTAAGTATGTCTGATTCGAGTTGCCTTAATGTATTTTTTACATCTTTCCGAAATTGTTTAATAGTATCTATTGTCTTATCATGCCATTCCTCGTTTAAGGACCGACAAGAGACTACAGCCTGATGACATCGCTTCTTTAACTGGTCATGTTTACTAGCTTCTTCCATTCCATCCAGTGTATCTCTGGGCTAAATTGAAAGATAAAAGAAAAACAAATCGTCATATAAATTGTGTCAACAAAATAATACGTAAAATATTTTAGCCAAATGCGCTGAATGAATCCGATTTGTAATATAAGACATTACTTACTTTATTATAAAATAGAGGTTTGAATTATCAGGTCATGCGGAAAATACTGTACATAGACATTTACAGACGCTATGCCTTCACTCATGAGTTCTTACATGTTTTATTTAGGTAAAACTTATTTTTTGTGGAGATGAGTAGTCTATTACAAAGATAAAAACATCAATTTAACAAGTTATTAATAATCACATAAATGTGGGTCATTTTATGTCATTTTCTAATGTTTGTTACGTAATACAAGCGGTCACGTGTCCAATTGTCCTGAATAAGAAAAAAAATAAAGATATGACGTTTGAGAAACGTTTAGAGGAAACAAATTCTTCAGAACCATGCATATGGAAATGCGAGTACGTAATAGATAAAATAATCGTTAACTGATATTGCAGCGATCGTACGTAAAACGACCGGCCTAAGAAAATGTTGATACCGAATTACAAACCACAATTACCTGATCCTGAAGGTATTCATTGCCAGTCAAAACTGATGAAACTAAATAAATATTTATGAGATTGAATTCTTTCAATGCTCTTACAGTGATCATTGGCAATTTTAAAAAATAGATAATAGATTAGAAGTTAAAACATAATGTTTTGCAAAAACATTGTTATATTTTTCAATTTGGATCAATTTTCAATCATAAATATGTACTTCCGTAAATATGACATTTGATATGTACTAAGAAAACGGTTAGCAAAATACAACACCAAAGGAGCCACCAGTGCAAGTATTGCGTCGTATCTTTCTTATATTATGTACAGACAATACCGGAGTAAGGTCATGTTTTAAATCAACTCATCTGGGTAAATAGACCTGAAAGATACCGTTGAAAAGCGAAAACAAATCTATTGTTTTATATCAAATGTATCAGAAGGACTTTATATAAAATAAGAATATTTGTACTTTTTATCGCGGTCTTTTGTTTGAATGATTACACGTAGAGCTAAATACTTGCTAAATACGGGAAGTAAATATTCAGATTTTTCGAAAAATGTAGAGCATGTCCTAAATAATCTTACATTCCCGTCTGCACTATGGATGATTCAAGGATTTTTATATTAAAGAAAGTCGTTAAATTTCGATAAAATAACGCAAACCGATGTACAATGTTTAACACTGGTTCCATTTAAATTAAAAATCTTAACGCCAGCAATGTAGAGTAAAAACGCACAGACAGTATGCTTTGATGTGAAATACTTTGTAAATTTTAGGAAAACAGTACAAAAAAAGGTTTGTATACTGCGGTTTTCAGTGACTAAATTCTTTAATACGACGAGGACTGCATCTAAACGCCTCTTTAAAAACCACTTAAATGACTTGACATTTAACAATATTTGTGGGTTCGAACGAACGTTTTCAGGGTGGAAAAATGCTTTCCAAAGATGCGACACAATGCCATGCATTCATTACAGGGTCTGCAACAATTTCACCATTTTCATAAATTAAAACTATTATTTCATTTAAACAGATTAGCAAGTGAATATGAACTGCATTGCAATAGAAATTCATATTGATCATTTATACAATGAGAAAAGGTTTTGAGAGTAGCTGTCACGTGATACAATCAGACGACCTGCCTTCCAATCTATCCAAGTTTATTAACCTATTCTGGACCTTTAAAGCAAGTAATATGTTAATTGGAAAAATACAAGCCAATTTAAACACTAAGTGGGCGGAAGTAAGGCATGCCAATAAACAAGTAATTGATATAGCATGGTGAATGAGAGAATGGGAAAGACTGATCATATGCAAGATGGCCGGTCTTTGTTTATTCCTGTGACGTAATTCTAATTCACACGCCCGCAATAAACATTCTATAGCCCGTTTCAGTAAGACCTTTTCAAGATTGTTGTGATTTCCCATTCGTAAAAAGTCTATCTTAGAATATTAAAGATATGATCAGCAAGCTGTAAAATCTATTCTCCTTTTATTTTTGACAAAGTTATTTGGACAAACTCAGATTTATGTTTATTTCTATAAGTGTCTGTCCATCATGTCACGTGTATCATTTGAATTGCATATTGTGTTTCCTTTATATTTCTTTTGTATACTCATGTAATGTATATTTCACAGTTTGAGTTATAATAAAGTTTTTGTTCTGTTCCGTTCTGATCTGTAAGTGCTTTAAGATTATGAAGATCAGGAGATGATGGGTATGGGGAGAAGGCACAGGCACACGCACGTATATACAGAAGCAAATTCTAATGTTAAATCGTCGATACTTACATACGTAAGTAACTATAAGTTGTGTTTCAAAGCATTTAATGTAATGTTCTAAATGTATTTGAAGTATGTGTTCTTCAAAAAAAAATGTTGATTGTAGAATGCTTTGATTCACTTTGTTTATCTTGTTATGAAGTTTTAGATTCAATTTCAAAAAGAAGTGGATTGTGGTCACTCCTGAGAACATCAAATGATTTTATCAGCTTTTAAGTTTAAGATTAAACAAGTGAAATAATATAGTTAGTGCGTGCTTCTATTGGTCTTATTTACACACACTCCTCTCAACTTCCTTATGTACTACACAGAGAGAAGACGCAGCAAACAGCTTGTTTCCGCCGTTGTCAAGTAAATGGGCAAAATTAAACAAAACGACAATTAATTGTAATTGTAACATAAAATACTAAACTTATTGAAAGATATCAAGTGGGGAAAACAGTTAATTCCAACATTACAATAATAACATGTTTTGATTTTTTAAGCAGTTTGGATATATGTGCCATAAATGATAAGAATGAAATTAAGCCCTTTCAAGTTGTTTTCCATGAAGGGTTGGAGTCTCGATGAATAATATTTTGTATGTGTCTCTTTTAAATAAGATCATTTAAATATGTAGTATCCGAAAACAGATATAATGTCCGAACACCACGGATTAATGCGTGCATATGATTCCGAAACATTATCAAACAAACTTCCGGCCACGAACTAGTTCCTTTCCAAAGCGCAGGTAAAGTAAAGCAAACTGAGTACCCTTAACAAAAACCGTTATAACATGATGAACAGAATTTTAAGAAGGGAAAGATAATTATTGCTAAGAACTAATGGCTGGATGATAACACGGTTCATTTCAAAATGCAGAGATTTCAATCAATTACCACACCAATAAGGCAAGATGTTTACTTTGGGAGCGTGTTATGAATTTTCTAAAAGCCCGCTTATGCTCACAAAAAATGAAGCCAGCATTTTCAAGATTGAAGGCAAAGAGATTAGTTTTATTTACATTGATAACTCGTGCCTTTAAGGCCAGACTTAGTTGACGGTGAGCTAAACATCGCAGAGACAAAGTCAATTTATTAGATGCACTTGGGCTAACAATTTCCCTGAGAAAAATCTGCTTTGATACGAACTTTCATTTTATGCTCTTCAACGATAACTTAATGACTTATAAGTTGATAAGTTGATTGCCGCATCACCGACAGTTACGCACGCACCGTTGTAAAAAAAACGTTGCAAAAAGAAAAAGGATAAACTGAGCATGTTTTTGCTATTATCAGTACAAAGGTGTTAAAAATAAAGACATAAAGAAACTGTTGAAAGCATCCTCAATGGCAAACATGATGTTGTACCGCTAAAGACAACTATCAAATATTCGGATTGGAGGAATGCGAAAAATAACTAGTGTTAAAATTTCCCGTTATTAGGACATGTTTACGTGCAACGCATTTACTGAGTACTTAGTTTTCAAAATCAGATAGTAAGTCGTCTTTCAAGTAGTTGGGGTTTCCAGTGATGTATATACTGGTCCTAGGAGCAGAGGTTCGTTTAAAGTGGTCTTTTAATTTAATCAATAATATTTTTTTCAGAGACCTTTTTATTCTTTTTAGATATGTCGTAGCAACACAATTTTGGACATTTCCGCAACGTCCAGCTATTTAGGTAAAGGGACGCCCTAGCCCCAGCCAAATGTCTGAGTAGAAATACTGGCACACCAAAATTTATCTGGAAGACCTTCCTCCATTAAGTCCTATACCCGAACCGGGAGGAGAACCCAAGTGGCGAGAGACTGAGATATCAGAGAAATGTCTGTCGTCCATCTGTGTGGCCGGCCATTAGTTTGTCCATCAGCACGTCCGTCCGTCCGTACGTTCGTTCGTCTGTTTGTTTAGACAGATCAACATAACATATCTCGCTACAGCCATTAATTCTCATTTCATGTTTTTTTCCTGATTAAAACAGTTAACTTATCAACCATTTGTTTAGTTTTTCTAATCGAAATAATACCCCTTCCTTTTCTAAACACTGTGGACATTATTTTTCAATGACGTCACTACTTTCGTCATAACTTATCAAAGAAAACATCAGCGCTTGGACATTTTGTATTAAAACAAATCGGTTTTCTTTCATTGCTTGCATTTGAGAAACCCATCAGAAAGTACGAGGTTAGAGCTCTGTAAAACCGGTTTAAGCACCCCAGTCGGTCCACAATGCCGACTGACCGTTCCAATGCGGTAACTGTCGGATTTGCTCTTTTAGTTCAATGACTCATCACAAAAGAGTTCTTTCTTTTCGCTTTGCTTAGATATGAAATACGTTTGTCGTGTGCCTTGTCAGATTTTGGTATATGTTGCAATGCTCATTGGACTTTGAAATATATTTTTATTCTATTGTTGACCGTTGCTGATCTATTTTGTTATTGCGTCGTGCAAATAAGCATATAATTAGTCACATCATTAATACAATTATCAAGTTAGAACCACTTTTTGGACATGTTTAAAGTCAGCAAAGGACCTAAAGCAATTCGGTTTCTGTATAAATAAATAAACCATATTTTGTTAAATACAGAGAATATACTTAAAACTAGCACATACAGAAATGATATGCATACATTTTCTCATAACGTGTTTTATACAATATTAGATTTATTAATGAAATTGTCTGGTAACATCAACAGTTTTGGATAAGCCTTCGATTTTGGATTAAAAGAAATACATTAAATATATATTTACAACATTTAATAAGGCAGTATTTAGAAGAACCTA
This sequence comes from Sinonovacula constricta, assembly GCA_007844125.1. NCBI lineage: Eukaryota > Metazoa > Mollusca > Bivalvia > Cardiida > Solecurtidae > Sinonovacula > Sinonovacula constricta. The sequence continues at coordinate 64,783,724 of CM017555.1, read as the reverse complement.
CCTTAAGTTTCTTTGGTTGTGAACATCGTAGACTGCTTGCAGATAGTCTCTTTCTGCTTTCTGACGCGGATGAAAAGTCTACGTTGGATGACGACTGAAATAATAATAATAATAATAATAATAATAATAATAATAATAATAATAATAATATGATAATAGTAATTATGATAAAATGACATGTATTTATTACAACGTGCACATAAACAGGATGCTGCTTGCATTTGAGAAACCCATCAGGAAGTCCAAGGTTAGAACTCTGCAAACCAGGTGTAATCATCCCATTTGCCAACTGACCGTTCAAATGCGATGCTTTAAAAGACTGGTCCTACTGTTCAGATCCGCCGTTAATATCACGTGTTTACAGGCAACATATTTGGTTAGTAAATCGTAATTAAATTCCTCAAATAAGTCGTCTTTCGCGTAGTTGGATTTTTCCAGTAGTATATATACTGCTTCTAGTAACAAAGGTTCGTTAAAACGTATGTTAATCTAATTCATAAAAAATCACAAATGGTTTTCCTATTTAGAAATAAAAGTCTACATATGGTCTTTAATTCATTCTTTTAGCTTTACATTTTCTTCAAAATGAAGCATCTTTTTATTTTTAAGATGTTTAAAAATGGTATACTCAAGTTTTGAATTTCTCTACATTTTACAATGAACATGACATTTTCTATCCTGATACAATTGGACCCATTTGATTGTGTGAATGAAACAGGTGCATTGCACGCTGGGGTATCAAAGATCCTGCAAAACATACGTTGAAAACATATTTGCTTTGAATTTTACGTTAAATTTCATGCACTATTTAAAGCACGTTTTGTTAAAACTGAACGTGAAATGTTGCAGGTACAAGAAGTACTCACGGAAATATTTTATGGACAAATCAATTGACTATAGTCTAGAAACTATTTAAAAACTGAAAAGAGCTTCTCATTAAAGACAGGATAGAAAGCGAAACACTAAAGAAGCTTGGGATGAAGAATAAATAGAAGTGAGTGACTAAAGACGTATGACCCTAATTATAATAATACCAAGTGATAATACCTGGAATGCCACCCATCCGTGTCTGTAGTAATCACGTTAAAATATCTTATATAATTGTCGATCGTAGCTAATCTATAGATTGTGTCATGGATTTCATTAAAAAAAATCTTAAGTGTTCTTTAGGTTTGCTCTGTCTGTAAAAAATACTTTTTAAGAAATACTAAAATGTCATGGTTTGTTTAAAATGCGTTGCTACGATGTTTTAAAGGAATCAAGTACTAAATATACTTTAACAATCATATGATTTTCAAAATTGTTTTGGATAAGCCTTAGGGCTTAATACATGCATTGAAATGTTTACGACATTAAAGAAGTAGAAGGAGAACATACATGTCTGCCCTCTGAATCTGTATCCTCGCTGCTATCAGACGAAATTTCTATGACCAGGTCGGATGACGACTGAAATAATAAAAAAACCAAAGGGGAATAACATCAAATATACAAAAATTTACATAATAGTAATGGCATTTGTGAAGAAAGGAGCGTTTCTCAAAAATAAGGAGAGCAGAGTGATGGTTCTTGTGCACCGCATTTCGTTTCAATAACATCAATTCCACAAGTTTCAAGTCAATAGCTTTGACAATGTAGGAGTATGGTCCAGACAAACATCAAATACGATAATTGAACTAATGGGAATAACTAAATAATCATGACGTGTACAGTAACGATTATTGTGCAGTGCACTCCGTCTTAATGAGATTTATCCACCTGTGAAGTTAAAGTCAATAGCTTTTATAACGTAGGAGTTATGCGCCAGACAAGAAAATTAAACAAAGGGGGATAGCTCAAAATAATGAAGTACTGAGTTAGGGTTCCTGTGCACTGCACTTTATCTCAATAAGACCTATCTATTTATAAGTTTCAAGTCAATAGTTGGAGCTCCGGACATGAAAATTAAACAAGGGGGAATAACTAAAAATCATGAAGTGCAGAGTGATGATACTTGTGCACTACACTCCATCTAAATGAGATCTATCCACCTATGAAGTTTCAAGTCAATAGATTGTTTCCATGTGATGTCATAGGCACTGATAAGACAGTTTAAGGCAGCCATCTTTAAAGGCAAACGCTAATGCAGACAGAAATATGGAAATATGTGCTGTATTAAACTCACCTCTATGTTTTTATTTTTCAGTCTATTTTCCTGAATTTTATATCAAATTAAACAACTTTGATAAAGTATTCTAAATATAAAAAACTATATTTTGATAGTTTAAAAGGTAAAATAAATACAACCAAAAATACACTGTTCTTTTTGTTTAAGGATGAGCCAATAATTTTATTTATTTTTGTGTATTAATTCTTTGTGCATTTATCAATTTTTAAAATATTATATTCTAAAAATATAAATTTCAAGAGCTTTCCAATGTTGTATAGCTTTTAATTTTTGGACCACAAATGAAGAAATTACAAGAAAATAAAATTTACCCTTCTATACGATTCATCTGAAAATCCCTTGAAGTTGCCATCAAAGATGGCTGCCAAGATAAGGAATTTTCACTGATGTGGAAACTATAGCTTTGATAGTGTTGGAGATACGCTCCGGGCAGGAAAATTAAACAAATGACAATAACTCCAAAATCATGAAGTGCAGAGTGGTGGCTTTTATGTGATAATAATTTAAAGTCAGTTCCACAGTTTAGAACTAAGTAATACCCGTAATTGTCAATATTTATTTCCATATTTCAGCTAAGTTACACTTTTATCAGCAGTCTGATGCTACTGTTTTTAAAACAAACTAAAATATTTGTTACAAAATATCATCAGGAACAAAACATCAACTGTTAGCAGCATCATAAAGACGACGCCATTATTTCTTCAGCTTTCTATAGTTGGAGATTAGGTTACTTGTAAGTGGAAACAAAACAAAAGTGAAAAGATGCTTATAAAGTGTCTTTAAAAAAGTGGGTTGCACGTGTGTATGCGTGTGCAATATCACGCAAAATCACGCCGAAAAAGCAAAAATAAATCTAAATAAGCTTTAGATAAAAGACAATTAAATCTTCAAGCAAACTTAAAGACACACTTATAAATCAAATAATCAAATCAACATCGAATACATTTTTCTACAAGGTATAACTAAATTGCAACAAGTAATATTAAGTCTATTCAATATCTTAATATCCAGGTTTAAATGTTCCAGAATTTCAGTGTTGGTCAACTATGTTGATCTCGACGATGAAATATAGCTGACACATCAACGGATATATTCAAAGTCTCTACACATAAAACAATATCAAGTTTTTCGTACATACCTGTGAAGTCTTTTCGGCCATTGTCTTGTCTTTTATACCAAAACTACTGGTACGTTTTATTTTTTCAACAGTTTAAACTTAATAGTATTTGAAGTGGAGAGAAAAGATACAAAATGGACACACGCCAATTACATGTGTCTCAACGACTAAAATATTTACGCAGTCTAACGACTTACACTATTGTCCTGCTATTACAACTACGCCGCTATTACAGAGATTGTATACGGTGTTTGTTTAAACTTATTTTATTGCCAAGTATATACATGTTTTTACAAACATATAGGCAAACGGGTTGAGATACAAGTTCAATAACTTATAAGTTATCTATAGAGACATCTCTCCCCGTACGGTACAATAATTTGCAGGTAAGATCATGGCAGGATATACTGCTCAAAATTTGATAAGGATAGCTTTGTCAATGCTACATACTTTGTTGAATGATTGGACCCCGGTACTGTTCACCGATGATTCCAGATTTTGTGTGGACTTCACGGATAGACGGGCACGGGTGTGGAGAATGACCCACGAGCGTTTTGCACCTGTTTGCATTGCAAACCATGATCGCTATGGAGGGGGTTCCATCATGGTGTGGGCGGGGATCAGCATGCAGGGCAAGACTGACCTTCATATCGTTGATAACGGCAGCCTGACGGGCCAACGGTACGTTGATGAGATCCTGGACGTGTATGTCCGCCCGTACGCTGGCGCTATAGGCCCTGAATTCATTTTAATGAACGACAATGCAAGTCCACACAGGGCCATGGTGACCAACAGGTACCTCCAGGATGCCACCATCGTCCGAATGGATTGGCCGGCACGTTCCCCCGACCTCAATCCCATAGAACATGTATGGGACATACTGCAGAGAGCCATTTTAGCCCGTCCTGTTAAGCCCACTACAGTCCAGGAGCTAAGACGGGCCCTCTTGGAGGAGTGGGTTCGAATCCCACAAATCTCAATCCGGAGGCTTGTAAGCAGCATGCGCCGGTGATGTCAGGCGGTTATCAATGCAAATGGACATCACACTCGATACTGACCAAGGAATTAATTCAATTGATTCATTCGCAGCAAAATTGCACATTTCGCACATCCATACGAAAACGGCAATTTAGCACCCATTCAACTTTTGGCTTCTGTCTCGCTTCAATGAATACACCAAAAACTTATTTCTATCTTCAAACAAATAGACAAATGCAGAAACTTTCAATTAAAATAATAAAAGTTTGGTAGACATTTATATCCAATCAAATATAAGCAATCTAAAAAGCTATCCTTATCAAATTTTGAGTAGTATATAATGTAAAGATGTTTTGGTTTTTGTAGGCAATTAAATATGGTTACTATAAAAAAAATTGGTTCTTGACATTAAGAGGATGTTAGTAAATAATCATATCAAGAGTTGATCCTTGACAAAGATGTACATGTGCGTTTATGAGATATTAGAATGTATTTATACGGTTAAGAGGAAGATGTAAAAGAAATATATGGATGTAGAAAGATAGAAGAAGCGTTGAAGAAAGACAGATATACAGAAAGACAGACATGAGATAGAATATCATGTTGGTTGGTCAGAATGTTCGGGAACATGACTTTTGAAGCGTTTTGACTGTTTTATGAATGTTTGGACAGCATTGAAAATGGTAATATTGTCTTCGTATGATAGAGATATATTGCCGGTAAGAAGAAGGTCGGAGTTTAATGGATGAAATTTACTAGTGTCTCTGAATAGTTGAATGCGTTGCTGTGTGTAGAGTACGCAGTGAAAAAAGTAGTGTTCTGTTGTTTCGGAAATATGTCAATGTGCGCAAAGGTTATTATCTAAAATGTGGTTCATATACAAATCATGTTTTAAGTCGCTACAATTATTACGTAGCCGGGTATGCATAATGGAAAGAAATCGGGGGCCGTGGTAGTAGTGCGGAGGAACTGAGGCGGACATATATCTTGACTGCAAGACAGAACGTTTGAAATAACTTATTGTTGGAGAGTCCCTTATTGCCGATGGTAAAGAATTCCACAGGTCAATTGCAGAAGGTACAAACGAATTTGCATATAGCGAAGTGCGTCTGTTTGTATTGACGAACTCATTACGATTTCTTAGACTATATGGCATGAAAAGATCTGCGGATCGGGGAAAAAGAGCGTTGAGGTAAGGTGGTACCATATTGTGTTTTACTTTAAACATAAGTAATAGTTTTTGATATTCCCTTCTGCCACTCAGCTTTAGCCAGCCAAGTTCGTTATAAAGCTTTTGTAAACTTACTGAACGGGTTATGCCTGTAACTATTCTGCCTGCTTCAATTTGCATTTTTTCAAGTTTGTCTATTTCATATTTTGTACAGTTGTCCCAGACCACAGATGCATAATCTAAGTTTGGCCTAATTAGTAAAATATACAGCTGGTTAAGTGTTTTTCGGTTGACTTTAAACTTTAGCATCCTTAGTATGCCTAAAGATTTTGCTGTTGTTGTTATAATATTATTTATATGAGTATGCCATTTACAATCGTTAGACAATGTGACTCCTAAATGTTTATGTGAAGTGGACACATTGAGAACAGTGTTATTAAATGTAAGAGCTGGTGGGTTTTAATTGCCTATATAAAGAACTTCTGTTTTTTCGGGATTAAATGTAACTAACCACTGATCTGACCATTTCTCTATTTCGTATAAGTCGTGGTTAAGAGTATATTGTAACTCATTGAGAGATGATGATGTTGATGCTAAAGATGTATCATCAGCAAACAGTCTTACTACACTTAAAAGATTTTCAGTTATGTCGTTAACGTATACTAAAAACAAAAGGGGTCCAAGGACAGATCCTTGGGGTACTCCTGCAGTTACGCTTCTAGAGGCAGAATAAGATTGCCCAACAATAACCTGTTGTTCCCTGTTACATAAGTAATTCGAAAGCCAGGAAAGCACTTTACCTTCACCTCCATATTGACGAAGTTTAAAAAGTAAACCTGTATGCCATACACGATCAAATGCTTTTGATATATCACAGAATATTAAACAGGTATGATTTCTAGAGTCAAGTGATCGTACAGCCTGGTGGTATAAATCAATAAGTTAGTAAACAGTTGAGTGACCAGATAAAAAAACCCGACTGTTTTTCGTATATTAAAATATTACTCACCAAGTGGTTATATATGTACTTATATACACATCTTTCCATTAATTTACTTAGACAGCTAAGTAAAGATATAGGACGGTAATTTTCGACACAGTTTTTGTCACCTTTCTTGAAAAGCGGTAGAACAAGAGCAGATTTCCACTTGCTTGGAAAGTGTTCAGATTGGAGAGATTTGTTAAAAAGCATACACAGAGGTAGCGAAATTGTTGTTTTTGTATGTTTTAAGATTTTGTTGGATATTGTATCTTGACCGACAGCTTTATTAGCATCTAATGTTCCAATAATATCCTCTATCTCTGTTCTTACAATTGTAATATCTAAAAGTTTGTTATTGCATTCGGGCTGGAATTGAGGTAGAGACTTAGTCGATTTATCGATATTCGAAACAGAACAAAAGTACTCGTTTAAACAATTGGCTTTTTCAAAATCTGTAAAATATAGCTGTTCTTCTCCATCATTTGTATTTTTTAGAATTGGTATAGACTCAGAGGTTTTAAAGTTGTTTATTATATTTTTCACGCAATTCCAGAAATTATGTACATTGTGGGTCCGGTTGACTTCTACCAAGTTTTCAAAATTTAGAAAGTAGCGGCGCTTAGCAAATGATTTGAGATTGTTTACTTTATTTCGAAGATGTTTGTATTTGACCCAATTAGAGTTGTTTGGATTCTTTAATAAGATGTGTCATTGGCGGTCTCGATATTTGGAGTATCGTCTTATCTCGGAGTCGTACCAGGGTTTATCATTAGGTCGTACTGTAACTGTTTTAGATGGTATGCATTGCGACATTAAATTAAGCAAACTGTTCGTAAATTGGTTGCAAGCTTTATTTAAGGATGTGGTGTTTATAAAATTCCAATCGTACGTAGAAATAAAATGGTTTAATTTAACATAGTCTGCAGATTTGTATATCCAAACTTTTCTAGTACTACATTTCGACTTCTTGTGGTTAAGTTGCATAAAGAGGCAAGTAGCTTTGTGGTCGCTTATGGCGCTTTCAATGTCTAAACAACCAGACTTGATAACCTTTATAGACGGTGTAGTAAGTATAGGATCAATAAGTGTTGCCGATTGTGGGGTAATTCTAGTTGGTTCGTGTATTACATTGACCAAGTTGTTAAGTAAAATAATATTGTATAGATGTGTGTATCTTTCATCGAGCAGATTTTCATTTAAATCACCCAATATTATTATATTTTCATTAATATCAAGTGCTTTTTCAATATTAACATTAAAATCATCCCAGAAGGATACCCGTGTATTGGGCGGTCTATAAGTGACATTTAGTAATAAAGATGTCGATCTAAGAAATAATTCTATCCATATTGACTGAACTGACGGTAACTCTAGGTCAAAACGACGACGTGAATGAATAGAGTTAGGCACATATACAATTATCCCCCCCCCCCCGAGCTTGCCGAATAATCTCTCCTATATAAAATCAAATCTGAGCATTCTGATAATAAGAGTTAATCGGGTACTTGGTTATCTAGGTGGGTTTCCGTGAAACATAAAATATCATGGTCTGAAAGATAATCAAATATGTAACTTAATTTGTTGCGTATACTTCTAATATTTAAGTGCAGTATGCTTAAGATGCCAAATGTGTTACTATTAAATTCGGGACCCGGATTTTCTTCAATATCGCCCGACAACAAAATAATAATTGTCAAAATGTGAACAAAGTGAATGTTCACAGAAAAGCAGATCATTAAAAAACAGATAATTCTTGTTCGTGACGATATTGAAGAAATGAATGAGTATGCTAGTTGCTGCAGTAAACCAAACATATCAAATTCCCATGAAGAGTGCTTCAAGGTCTTGTGTGTACGACAGTAAAACAGGCAAACGGCCGCACGCCAACTAACTACATCGTTACCCATTGGGTAGTAAACATACAGCTGCAAGAAAAGCACGTGCTGCTGTTGTCCTGTTAATTATAGATGGTGCCCCAGAGTGGGATCATGTACAATACCGGAAGAAGAAGATATATCGGCCTAGTTCCTATAATCGCTGATTTATATTCCTTGTAAGCCGTTGCTCATTTTACGTTTATTTTCCTGCTAAGTAGAAAATCAGCACGTCAATAGCAGCTGTCAGAAAACCTTGTTCTACTTTCGGTTTCCATTGTGATAAATAGTAACTATTCAGTTTAAAATTCTGGATGAGATTATCCTTAACAACAAATCATGTCTGAAACTTATAGACGTGTATTTATTTGAACATATATGCCTTATTTTCTATGGAAAAAAATATTTTGCTTTATTTATTTTTTACTTTGCAGCCTGTAGTGGGCAGAAGGAGATGGGGTCTAATCTATTAATTTTTATCATTTATGAAATAGAACCATTTATAGAATCAAACCTACCACTTCCGTTACTCTTGTTTTCAATGAATAATTTGAAACAAATATAGTGCTGCCTTTTCTGTGGTTTCCTGCCATGAACACCTGACATATCAATTAAACCCAATAATTTTATTCTGAGACTAGTGTTGTATAACCTTCAGTTTGAGTGTTGTCATGAAATTGAACTTCCAGATGCATGTACCACTGTTTAAGGTCACATCTTAGGACCAAGCTTTTAACTTTGAGCGCCCTGTTTCTGGGGTGGATGAGCTAGACAAAAATATAGCAATACTTTCCTTGACTTACTTACAAAAATTTCAGGTTGTCATTGTAGTATATATGTGCCTCATTTATGTGATTTTTTATATAATATAGGTAAATAAGAAAAGGTCCTATCAAAACTCTAACAGATATTTAAATTTTATCTACACGTAGATAAAGGTAAACAAGGTAAATGCAAATGTGAAAAACAAATAAACACAGAGACGAGACATAACATACATAAAGAAAAATCATCAGTTACCGCCTTGGAACGGTCAGTCGGCAAAAGGGCCAACTGGGGTGCTTAAACCTGGTTTGTGGAGCGCTCCAACCTCGCACTTCCTGAAGGTTTTTCTAGCTAACAAACAGTGTAAATAACAACATCCCGTCAAAGTGAAACAACTAACAATAAGCACCTGCATCGGGAGTTAAAACAAATACAATTAACTTATATACATACATTACAAGTAGCAACAAAGTAAACTATAAAAATATGTACAGTATGTACAGTAGATAAAATCCTCGGCAACGTAAAAACCAAAAATCCCAAACGAGAGATCAATTTGAAGTGAAACAGCCCATGCGCTGATATATTATAAGATATAGGAATAGATAAAACAGTTCAAGCGCTGATATGTTATAAGATAATATAAGAACAAATAAAACAGCCCAAGCGCTGATATATTATAAGAACAAATAAATAAAACAGCCCAAGCGCTGATATATAACAAGATCAATTTAAATATGCTATGACATTATGTTCTAAAAGTGTCAAAAGTGAAATGTAAAAAAATACGAAAGAAAACAACGAAATTTAGAAAACAACCTACCCACAAAAATAAAATTAAACATAGTATTGTTAAGAGCTAATAAGTTAAAAAATAAAAGTTCATGAAAAGCCGAGGATTTATCCGCAGTTGGCATATTATATGTAAGAAAGGTACTAAAATCCCGATGTTATACCTACTGTGCAATCTCACGTAAAGGGTATGGAGACTGCTCAAGTTGTCTCACCTATATAGGGCACGACTGGAGAGATGAAGAGACAAGAATTCCAACAGTAACCGTTCAATAATGGCTTTAAGTCACTGTTTTCATATAGTCTCAACGACCTGTCCGGTCATCGTGTAATTTAAAAGCAATGCAAGTTCTTGACTGTAAAAGGGTCAATTGCAAGCAATGCAGTACAACGTAGAATTCCCGGGTTGTAACCGTCTGCAATAAATTTTCTGATAAGTTTTGTAAAGTGGTCAGAAAAGTTATTGAGACCCTTAATTTTCTTTATCTTGTATAAAACATTTCCATAAAATGCAGGATGGCTTATGCCTTTTTGCATCATTGTTTTCATACTGCTATTATACTTAGAAGTAATAAAACCATTGCGGTGAAAGAATTTTGAAAACGCCTTTCTTAATTTATGAAAACGAAAGCCTTGCTGTAACAGTTTAGAAGAAATAAACAGGTTTCTAGCATTGAAATCTTCTACTTTAGTACAAACTCGTGCAAACCTTGTAAGTTGTGATATGTAAATACCATAAGAGGTAGCACGAGGTGAATCACCGTCAAGGTATGGATAATTCACAATACTAAAGTTGAAATCATCTCTCTTGTCATAGACTTTAGTAGAGACGTTGTCATTGGAAATAGCGATCTCAATATCTAGAAACGCTGCATTTAAATGTCAGTTATTTGCTTTATTAAGGGTAAGTTCTGGAGGGTAAATAAGATGGATCATTTGAGAAAAGAAAGGATTATCTATAGTAAGAATATCGTCAAGATAGCGTGAGGTTAAGTTGAAAGCCTCTATAATGTGGCTTTGGTTAGAAGGAGATAAAGTTAACATGAAATCACGTTCAAAGCAGTATAAAAACAAATCGGCAATCAATGGTGCACAGTTGGTTCCCATAGGAATACCAATAACTTGTCTAAATAAAGTGTCACCGCATTTTATGTAAATATTGTCTAAGAGGAAACGTAGAGCTTCACAAACATCCGAGCAAGTCCACATAGTAAACTTTTCTAAGAAAGTGTTGGTAAAAAATTGCAATTTTATTTACAGTGCCTGCAAAATGAATTCCTTCCACACTTGAACACATGGTTAGAGGGTGTCAAGCCACACAAGGCATTTGCAAGGTGATTCAGAATCTATACCTTAAATAATTTACCTCATTAAAATTTATTTTGAGACAGCTTATTTGTATTTTACTGAACCCTGTGCATATTTTTATGATTTTTCTTGATGTTTGTTGCATTGCACTGACATAAGTATGGTTAGATTGGTGATGTCCAGCTTATTATTGGTGAAGGAAAACCCTATATTTATGTTTGGGCAGAACCACCAGCACACTGCAGGTTAGCTGGAAAACCTTCCCATCTAATAGTTCTTGTCCTGACCAAGACCCAAACCCATTCATTAAAGTGCTATTAGAGGTAATATGGTTACTTAAAACACTACAGTGTACATGTATTTTGATGTCATGTGTTGTGCCTCTATCAAATTTGTCTTTCTAATATCTGACATCAAATATAAGCATTATTTTTCAATCTTGGCATGTAAAAAACTTTAAAAAGAGAAAGTGTATAAAATAATGTTATGAATGCATATTTTTATCATAGTTGAAGCCTTCAGAGTCTTCTGTCTCACTCCTCTACTTTCAGACCTTTTGCCAAATCATGTGAAAGAGCTTTTCGGTCCACATAAAGGCATTTTGTTTTGACAGATTAAAGCTACTAAGAGGTTCAGGTAATGCAAAGAATCATCTGAATGTAAAAATCTGATACATATTAAACATTAACACACCTATTGGGAATTTCTTAGTTTAATAAATAAATGCCATTTCACTAAAAAAGGAGTTAATACAGTCTATACTGTCAGATTATACAATTATACTTGTATTCAAAGTTAGTCAATAGTTAATACAATTTTGGTACCACTTTGCTATTGAATGGCACAGAATAACATTTTTTACAATCAACTTTCGATATTTCTATTATATTATAATTATATATATTATATTAATAAAAATATCAGATGTTTATATATAAAAGGTGGTATCCAACTTTGTCTAAATAAAATACATATATCTCAACCACTGTTTTGGGAACTTTGGCACAACTTTTTTTGCATAAACTCATTATTTAGTCCAAGTAAGGACAAATTTTGAAACCTAAATTATTGGTAAATGCAGTCTCTCGGGTAGAAATTGCATGTTTGTAATGATGAGTGGGGTGTTTTCCTTCACTTTTCAACATCATGGATATTTTGAGTATATAATAATTTATCTGGTTGTTTGAGAAAACAATAAGTCTAAACTTTTGGATACCACCATTAATTGTATTGTCAAAAAGGTTTTAATAACAATAAACCATGATAATAATTATAGGTAGGATTTACCCTGCAAAGATTTTTTGTGTGGCAACTGTCACATAAATCTAGGATATAACTAGATTTTTATATTTTTGTTCTAATTTTGTATGTTTTGTTTTATATTATTATTGGTGAATGAATGATAAATGTATTTGTCCAGACTAGGAATGGAACCAAAGAGGTTAGGCGGGTTACTGCATCTTTTTTATTTAAAGCTGAAACCTGTATAGCATACTTTTATTTTTTCAGTTACCATGACATGAACCATTTCTTCAGAGATGGTTAACCTTTAAGTTCAACACCAAGGGCCAGCCAACAGAAGCACAGCTGTCAGGAAGGCAGAGAGGAAATATCAGTTGTTTGCAGTCCTTTGAAAAAGATTAAATATTATTATTAAAAGATTTTGAATTTTCAGTCTGTTTCAGCATTGCTATCTTAGGGGTAGACCATTTCTTAAATTTTACTTTTCATAAAACACATCACAAGGCAGGATTATGTTAAATATTGTTTATTTCTCCATATAATCTACAAAATAATTTGACAGTTAACAAACATCAGTATAGCAGAAGAATCTAACTTTAAAAGAAAAACTTAATTGCACATTTATTGAGTGCTTGCACATAGTCAGTTTATATCAAATGGTAAAGGGAGAATGAAATATGTGCTATTATTATACATATAATTATTAAGATTTCATGAGAAACAACTTTAATAAATTATTTGACTTTTATTTCTGTTAAAAAGACAATGGTGTTGCATAATCATTGTCTGCATATTTAAATTTATATGTATTTTTCTGTCATAAATGCATTTTTCATTCCACATTAAAATATTTTCTACACATTATATATAAAGCTGTGTTCTTGCTTAAACACCTTAACATGAATGAAATGGAAAAAGAATAAAATGATTAGTAATACATACTTATTCTTGTTTCTTCTTACAACATTAATTAAAAAGTATGCTAAAAGCCAGTGCAAGTAAGAGTGTCATCTCTGGATGCAAGATTTAATAGTTTTAAACCCTTGAGCCATGTTGAAAGTTTTCACACTGTAAGAAGAAATGTTATAATATATATAAAGTTGGGACTTAAGCAGGTTGTAAATTAATACAGACACTTTGTTAGTTTTAAATCATGGACCCAATTATTTCTTATATTTGGTATGGGATAGTGTTTGGGTTAGGCCTTAGTTCTATATTTTTATTTATACAATGGCTCTTAACTGATTCAGTTTAGTTGATGAATAATCCTACTGCAACTAAAACATATCATTTGTTAAATTGGCATGTTTGTTATATTAGATAATTGCTTTATGTTTTAAAAATGCACACTAAACCAGAAAAACAAATAAAGCTTATTCCCAGTCTATAACTCTTAAACTGTATATTTTTATTTGTTAATAATTTAAACATACATGTATTGTTCTGACTTGTTTAACTCTGAACTTTGGCATGTTTATATCGTCAAAACAACATATAACTATAGAGAAATGTTCTGTCAATAAAAATTAACTTAAATTACTGCATCAAACATACATAAACAATTCAGATAATGGAGTTTCTACATTTACTCAATTTATAATTAGTGTACTAAAATATGTAAACCAGGGTTCCCTTGATATGACATGTTAAAACTATATGTCAGCAGTAGGTAATAAGCTCTGTCAATAATGTAGGATCAAAATTAAACACACACCAAGAAGACCACACCTTCAATGTTGTTAGTTGTTTTGTGTGATATTTATTTTCAAAATGTCCTTTTATAATAAAACAAGAGGCCGTCAGAGACGGGTGATGCTCCCCGAATGGGTACTTTGTCACAAGAAAAGGTTAGTTGTATGAATATTGAGGTTTATTTTGAAAATGTTGTAGTACTATGAAATCAGACATAAACATAAAAGTCGTCTCAACATGGTGATCATTTCTGTGAAAAAGCTTCGAAATCCGACTTCAAATAACGAAGATAACGGCAGGACACAAGTTCACTGCAACGTCACGCTGTGACCTTGACCTTCAAGGTAGGGACCCAAATGTTGCGCGTGACACGTTGTCTCAACATGGTGGTCATTTCTGTGAAATAGTTTCGAAATCCGACTTCAAATAACAAAGTTATGGGCCGGACACGATTTTGCTGCAAGGTCGCGGTGTGACCTTGACCTTTAAGGTAGGGACTTAAATGTTGCGCGCGACACGTCGTCTCAACATGTTGGTCATTTCTGTGAAATAGTTTCGAAATCCGACTTCAAATAACGAAGTTATGGGCCGGACACGATTTGTCTGCAAGGTCGCGGTGTGACCTTGACCTTCAAGGTAGGGACCCAAATGTTGCGCGCGACATGTCGTCTCAACATGGTGGTCATTTCTGTGAAATAGATTCGAAATCCGACTTCAAATAACGAAGTTATGGGCCGGACACGATTTTGCTGCAAGGTCACGCTGTGACCTTGACCTTCAAGGTAGGGACTTAAATGTTGCGCGCGACACGTCGTCTCAACATGGTGGTCATTTCTGTGAAATAGTTTCGAAATCCGACTTCAAATAACGAAGTTATGGGCCGGACACGATTTTTCTGCAAGGTCGCGGTGTGACCTTGACCTTCAAGGTAGGGACCCAAATGTTGCGCGCGACACGTCGTCTCAACATGGTGGTCATTTCTGTGAAATAGATTCGAAATCCGACTTCAAATAACGAAGTTATGGGCCGGACACGATTTGGCTGCAAGGTCACGCTGTGACCTTGACCTTCAAGGTAGGGACCCAAATGTTGCGCGCGACACGTCGTCTCAACATGGTGGTCATTTCTGTGAAATAGTTTCGAAATCCGACTTCAAATAACGAAGTTATGGGCCGGACACGATTTTGCTGCAAGGTCACGCTGTGACCTTGACCTTCAAGGTAGGGACCCAAATGTTGCGCGCGACACGTCGTCTCAACATGGTGGTCATTTCTGTGAAATAGTTTCGAAATTCGACTTCAAATAACGAAGTTATGGGCCGGACACGATTTGGCTGCAAGGTCACGCTGTGACCTTGACCTTCAAGGTAGGGACCCAAATGTTGCGCGCGACACGTCGTCTCAACATGGTGGTCATTTATGTGAAATAGTTTCAAAATTCGACTTCAAATAACGAAGTTATGGGCCGGACACGATTTTGCTGCAAGGTCACGCTGTGACCTTGACCTTCAAGGTAGGGACCCAAATGCTGCGCGCGACACGTCGTCTCAACATGGTGGTCATTTCTGTGAAATAGTTTCGAAATTCGACTTCAAATAACGAAGTTATGGGCCGGACACGATTTGGCTGCAAGGTCACGCTGTGACCTTGACCTTCAAGGTAGGGACCCAAATGTTGCGCGCGACACGTCGTCTCAACATGGTGGTCATTTCTGTGAAATAGTTTCGAAATCCGACTTCAAATAACGAAGTTATGGGCCGGACACGATTTTGCTGCAAGGTCACGCTGTGACCTTGACCTTCAAGGTAGGGACCCAAATGTTGCGCGCGACACGTCGTGTCAACATGGTGGTCATTTCTGTGAAATAGTTTCGAAATTCGACTTCAAATAACGAAGTTATGGGCCGGACACGAATGGGACGTACGGACGGACTGACGGACGGACGGACAAGGCGGCGACTATATGCTCCCCCGAAAGTTTTCGGGGAGCATAAAAATGTTGCCATCTAACAACTCAATAGTAATTTTTAATATTGTCTGGAAGAATTCTGGCTTCAAGATGTGTTTAAGTTCCCTTGTACTGGTTGAACGTCTCAGAGCAACAGGCACAGGCCAGGAAGAGACGTCTCTGGGTCAAGGGATTCATCACTGTTGTCTTATTCCAAAAATCAGTATAAAAGACAATTAAGTGCATACTCTATAGGCAAAAGTATAATCTTATAATACTTGTGTTCAAGTATTAATAGTTGATCGTGGTTCTTTTTTCTTTCTAACTTGAGATCCCTTAAACACTTAAACTTTTCCACCATCATTCTTTGCGCAGTCTTCTTCCTGTGTCTCCAAGCAACGACTTATTTATTTTAATTAAATATTATGTCTTTCTCCGTGCAGTTTTGGAAAATACAAGCCATAATAAATACCACCAGCTACACAGTATTAGCTATGGAAGTATTTATGGAAAAAAAGGCAGCAAAAATTGGGCCTAAATGGGACGTTGTCTAGGATTCATTCAGAATTCGGGTTCTTTGTTTACACGTGGTTACGATATGTTTACTACCGATTCATGAAAAACTAAAAGCAGGCAATGAATACACATACAAAGAAGATATTTACCTTCAATCCACTTTCAAGTTGATTCATTTTCCGTGACCGTTTTTCTTCAAATCTCTGTTTTATTTGTCAGCTTTATGCTATTGTTTTGCATGGGAAACCCCGACCGGATGTTTTTTCTATGAATTCCGGTGGTGGCGCTGCGAAATTGGAAGATATTCGCGCACCTTGCGGAGTCGGCGGTCCCGTTATTACGTTGACACTAGAATGCAGACATTTGAAAGCACTAAAAAGCATACAAATCGTGTACGGCTGGCTTGTTTCTTATTACTCGATAACTTAGCACTTATATCTTATTTTGATGGTATTATAGCTTAGCATAACTGGATTAAGCCTGACCTCTGAAAATTTTGTAAAATGAATTGCTAAAAGTAGGGGTTTTTTATGTTTTGTAATTCACTTTAAAATAGATTGTTGACTTATTCGGCATATAAAGCTGAATGTCATACATGTATTATTATTTGTCTGCTCTTTAGAACATTGTAAACTGAAAAGTTTATATTCTTTTAATGTAGACTAGATAGTACCAACATGACATGGAACAAACATATCGACATCATAACCAAGAAGGCAAACTCCACCTGTGCCTTCCTGCGACGCAACATCAGCAGCTGTAGCAAGAAAGTAAAAGCCCAGTGCTATACTACCCTAGTCAGACCTAATGTCGAATACGCTGCCACAATATGGGACCCATATACCAAACAAAACATTGACAAATTGGAACAGGTCCAACGCAGAGCGGCACGTTTTGTCAATGGGGACTACTCAACATACAGCAGCGTATCGAAGATGATAAAAGACCTAAATTGGCCGTTACTGCAACAACGACGCCAAAACATGAAATTGATCATGATGTACAGGGTAGTATACAACCTGATTGCAGTCCCATCTCAAGTCTACCTGACCCCAGTTATTACCACCACAACCAGAGGTCATTCCATGAGATTCATCGTGCCACACTCCCGGATCAAGACTCACCAGTATTCTTTTTTCCCCTCAGCCATCCGCCTATGGAATACCTTGCCAGACACACTAGTGGTCTTACCAACGCTGGAGGCGTTTAAGGCAGGGATCCAGCTGGCGGAGTAAAGTCGAACACCGTTTTTAACCCTGTTTTAACCTGTAAAAAGATCTCTTTTAAGTGTACAATCTTTCGCCGCTGCGCGCATGTACATAGTTCGACAATACTCGGCCAACCGAGGGATGAACTAAATTGGAAGAAGAAGAAGAAGTTAGTTTTGTTTGCTCTTTAGTGCAATTTTAAATAATTATTTTAAAGTTGTTTATTGTATCTTGCCAGTTTGTCCGCTTTTAAGTGCATTTTAAAATATAAATTTTAAAGTCGATTACCATATAACTGATATTAAAGTATTTTAATACATTAGACCAGGCTTGTCTGCTTTTTAGTGTTTTTAAATACTGGTATTAAAGTATTTTAATATATTAGACCAATTAAATTAAATACATTAGGCTTGTTTTGTCAGCTTTAAAGTGATTTTAAATACTGATATTAAGTATTTTTTATAGATTAGGCCAGGTTTGCATTTTAGTGATTTTAAATACTGATATTAAAGTATTTAATACATTAGGTCAGGTTTGTCTGCTTTTTAGTGATTTTAAATACTGATATTACAGTATTTTAATGCATTAGATGAGGTTTGTCTGTTTTTTAGTGTTTTTAAATACTGATATTACAGTATTATAATAGATTAGACCAGGTTTGTCTGCATTTTAGTGTTTTAAATACTGGTATTAAAGTATTTAATACATTAGGCTTGGTTTGTCTGCTTTTTAGTGATTTTTAATACTGATATTAAAGTATTTAATACATTAGGTCAGGTTTGTCTGCTTTTTAGTGATTTTAAATACTGGTATTGAAGTATAAAAAAATTTAATACATAAGGCCTGGTTTGTCTGCTTTTTAGTGTTTTTAAATACTGATATTACAGTATTTTAATGCATTAGGCCTGGTTTGTCTGCGTTTTAGTGATTTTAAATACTGATATTAAAGTATTTAATGCATTAGAGCAGGTTTGTCTGCTTTTTAGTGTTTTTAAATACTGATATGAAAGTAATTAATACATTAGGCCTGGTCTGTCTGCTTTTTAGTGTTTTAAATACTGTTATTAAAGTATTTAAATAGATTAGACCAGGTTTGTCTGCTTTTTAGTGTTTTAAATACTGGTATTAAAGTATTTAATACATTTGGCTTGGTTTGTCTGCTTTATAGTGATTTTAAATACTGGTATTAAAGTATTTAATACATTAGGTCAGGTTTGTCTGCTTTTTAGTGATTTTAAATACAGATATTACAGTATTTTAAGGCATTAGACCAGGTTTGTCTGCTTTTTAGTGTTTTAAATACTGTTATTAAAGTATTTACTACATCTGACCTGGTTTGTCTGTATTTTAGTGATTTTAAATACTTATATAGTAGTATTTAATGAATTAGAGCAGGTTTGTCTGCTTTTTAGTGTTTTTAAATACTGATATTAAAGTATTTAATACATTAGGCCTGGTTTGTCTGCTTTTTATTGTTTTTAAATACTGATATTACAGTATTTTAATGCATTAGACCAGGTTTGTTTGCTTTTTAGTGTTTTTTAAATACTGATATTAAAGTATTTAATATATTAGTCCAGGTTTGTCTGCATTTTAGTGGTGTTATTTATTGATATAAAGTATTTTAATAGATTAGACCAGGTTTGTCTGCTTTTTAGTGATTTTAAATACTGATATTACAGTATGTTAATGCATTAGACCAGGTTTGTCAGCTTTTAAGTGTTTTTAAATACTGGTATTAAAGTAATTAATACATTAGACCAGGTTTGTCTGCTTTTTAGTGTTTTTAAATACTGGTATTAAAGTAATTAATACATTAGGCCTGGTTTGTCTGCTTTTTAGTGTTTTTAAATACTGATATTACAGTAATTTTATGCATTAGACCAGGTTTGTCAGCTTTTTAGTGATTTTAAATACTGATATTAAAGTATTTAATACATTAGGCCTGGTTTGTCTGCTTTTTAGTGTTTTTAAATACTGATATTACAGTATTTTTATGCATAAGACCAGGTTTGTCAGCTTTTTAGTGTTTTTAAATACTGGTATTAAAGTAATTAATACATTAGGCCTGGTTTGTCTGCTTTTTAGCGATTTAAAGTACTGATATTTAAGTATTTTAATGCATTTGACCAGGTTTGTCTGCTTTTAAGTGTTTTTTAATACTGATATTACAGTATTTTAATGCATTAGACCAGGTTTGTCTGCTTTTTAGTGTTTTTTAAATACTGTTATTAAAGTATTTAATATATTAGTCCAGGTTTGTCTGCATTTTAGTGGTGTTAAATACTGATATAAAGTATTTTAATAGATTAGACCAGGTTTGTCTGCTTTTTAGTGATTTTAAATACTGATATTACAGTATGTTAATGCATTAGACCAGGTTTGTCTGCTTTTTAGTGGTGTTAAATACTGATATAAAGTATTTTAATAGATTAGACCAGGTTTGTCAGCTTTTTAGTGTTTTTAAATACTGATATTACAGTATTTTAATGCATTAGACCAGGTGTGTCTGCTTTTTTTTTAGTGTTTTTTAAATACTGTTATTAAAGTATTTAATATATTAGTCCAGGTTTGTCTGCATTTTAGTGGTGTTAAATACTGATATAAAGTATTTTAATAGATTAGACCAGGTTTGTCTGCTTTTTAGTGATTTTAAATACTGATATTACAGTATGTTAATGCATTAGACCAGGTTTGTCTGCTTTTTAGTGTTTTTAATTACTGATATTACAGTATTTTAATACATTAGACCAGGTTTGTCAGCTTTTTAGTGTTTTTAAATACTGATATTACAGTATTTTAATGCATTAGACCAGGTGTGTCTGCTTTTTAGTGTTTTTTATATACTGTTATTAAAGTATTTAATATATTAGTCCAGGTTTGTCTGCATTTTAGTGGTGTTAAATACTGATATAAAGTATTTTAATAGATTAGACCAGGTTTGTCTGCTTTTTAGTGATTTTAAATACTGATATTACAGTATGTTAATGCATTAGACCAGGTTTGTCAGCTTTTTGGTGTTTTTAAATACTGGTATTAAAGTAATTAATACATTAGACCAGGTTTGTCAGCTTTTTAGTGTTTTTAAATACTGATATTACAGTATTTTAATGCATTAGACCAGGTTTGTCTGCTTTTTAGTGTTTTTTAAATACTGTTATTAAAGTATTTAATATATTAGTCCAGGTTTGTCTGCTTTTTAGTGGTGTTAAATACTGATATAAAGTATTTTAATAGATTAGACCAGGTTTGTCTGCTTTTTAGTGATTTTAAATACTGATATTACAGTATTTTAATGCATTAGACCAGGTTTGTCAGCTTTTTGGTGTTTTTAAATACTGGTATTAAAGTAATTAATACATTAGACCAGGTTTGTCAGCTTTTTAGTGTTTTAAAATACTGGTATTAAAGTAATTAATACATTAGGCCTGGTTTGTCTGCTTTTTAGTGTTTTTAAATACTGATATTACAGTATTTTTATGCATTAGACCAGGTTTGTCAGCTTTTTAGTGTTTTTAAATACTGGTATTAAAGTAATTAATACATTAGACCTGGTTTGTCTGCTTTTTAGCGATTTAAATTACTGATATTTAAGTATTTTAATGCATTTGACCAGGTTTGTCTGCTTTTAAGTGTTTTTAAATACTGGCGTTAAAGTATTTAATACATTAGGCCTGGTTTGTCTGCTTTTTAGTGATTTTAAATACTGATATTAAAGTATTTTAATACATTAGGCCAGGTTTGTCTGCTTTTTAGTGATTTTAAAAAACTGATATTAAAGTATTTTAATGCATTGGACCAGGTTTGTCTGCTTTTTAGTGTTTTTAATTACTAGTATTAAAGTATTTAATACATTAGACCAGGTTTGTCTGCTTTTTAGTGATTTAAATTACTGGTATTTAAATATTTAAATGCATTAGACCAGGTTTGTCTGCTTTTTAATGGTTTTAACTACTGACCTTAAAGTATTTTAACACATTAGACCAGGTTTGTCTGCTTTTTAGTGTGTTAAATACTGTTAGTAAAGTATTTAATACATCTGACCTAGTTTGTCTGCATTTTAGTGATTCTAAATACTTATATTATAGTATTTAATGAATTAGAGCAGGTTTGTCTGCTTTTTAGTGATTTTTAATACTGGTATTAGAGTATTTAATACATTAGGTCAGGTTTGTCTGCTTTTTAGTGATTTTAAATACTGATATTACAGTATTTTAATGCATTAGACCAGGTTTGTCTGCTTTTTAGTGTTTTAAATACTGTTATTAAAGTATTTAATACATCTGACCTGATTTGTCTGCATTTTAGTGATTCTAAATACTTATATTATAGTATTTAATGAATTACAGCAGGTTTGTTTGCTTTTTAGTGTTTTTAAATACATATATTAATGTATTTTAATGCATTAGACCAGGTTTGTCTGCTTTTTAGTGGTTTTAAATACAAATATAAAGTATTTTAATAGATTAGACCAGGTTTGTCTGCTTTTTAGTGATTTTAAATACTGATATTACAGTATTTTAATGCATTAGACCAGGTTTGTCTGCTTTTTAGTGTTTTTAAATAATGGTATTAAAGTATTTAATACATTTGGCATGGTTTGTCTGCTTTTTAGTATTTTAATTACTGATATTTAAGTATTTTAATAGATTAGACCAGGTTTGTCTGCTTTTTAGTATTTAAATACTTGTATTAATGTATTTAATACATTTGGCATGGTTTGTCTGCTTTTTAGTGATTTTAAATACTGATATTAAAGTATTTTAAAAGATTAGGCCAGGTTTGTCTGCGTTTTAGTGATTTTAAATACTGATATTACAGTATTTTAATGCATTAGACCAGGTTTGTCTGCTTTTTAGTGTTTTTAAATACTTATATTAATGTATTTTAATGCATTAGACCAGGTTTGTCTGCTTTTTAGTGGTTTTAAATACAAATATAAAGTATTTTAATAGATTAGACCTGGTTTGTCTGCTTTTTAGTATTTTAATTACTGATATTTAAGTATTTTAATAGATTAGACCAGGTTTGTCTGCTTTTTAGTGTTTTAAATACTTGTATTAAAGTATTTAATACATTTGGTTTGGTTTGTCTGCTTTTTAGTGATTTTAAATACTGATATTAAAGTATTTTAATAGATTAGGAAAGGTTTGTCTGCATTTTAGTGATTTTAAATACTGGTATTACAGTATTTTAATGCATTAGACCAGGTTTGTCTGCTTTTTAGTGTTTTTTAATACTGTTATTAAAGTATTCAATACATCTGACCTGGTTTGTCTGCATTTTAGTGATTTTAAATACTGATTTTATAGTTAAAGTTTTATTTTTTTTCTGTTCTTAAAAGAAGATACTGTATATGCCGCAAGCCAGATGGCGGAAAGTATGCACACAATATCTAATTATAGTCTAAAGTATACATGTAATTTTACTACCTTTTATATGTTTACTTGTACCAACTAAGAAGATGCAAAAGATGAGCAGTATTATTTAGTTATATAAATTGTGATAGAAAATCATGTATTCATCTGTGAGGAAATGATATACATGTAGAATATTAATCTGGCGGTTTTCTGTTGCAGTGTCTACTGGCAGTGTGACTGCTGTGGGCAGTGGTTCCATCCTGCATGCCTGGGGAGAGCGACCCCAGGCAAAGGTCCAGCAGCAGATTTCATCTGTGGGACATGTACTTGACTAAGGGTGATAATTTAATCAAAACACTTTTGGACAAACATGACAATCTAAATCAGCCAGTATCTCAATGCAACCAATATAAAAAACAAAATAGCAAGTTTTAATATTTTATGGTTTACATGATATGCATAAACATTACTGTAGGTGATGGATCATACAAATAGATATAAAATTCAAAACAAAGTTCATACAAAGTCTATTTATGAATGTGAGAATAAAGATGTGCTTAACCATGTTAATTAAGTGCAAAATTTTTTAACATCCTCCAAGACTTGTGTTAAAACAAATGGTGCATACTGCTGGACAATGTTTATCATAGTTAAATGAAAAACATTAAAACAACCATCTTCCATGACACTGTATATTATAAATTAACAGATTTTATACAGTAATTATCTTAACTACCTCTTTTGATCGTATGTATAAATATTAAGGTACTATTAAGTAAAATTTTCAGTTATTACTAAAAGCTTAGAGGTTGTTAAGCAACGAGACTAAATGTTGTACGGTATTATTGTTAATACATGTTTACTTTGTAGAAAATTGTATGTTTTCTACCGCACTATATGGACATAAATCTATTTAATGTACCTCAACTTTTCTGTCTGGTCTATTTGCTACTTTGAACAGAAGCCTCATTTTTTCAAGGATAGTACATATTGTAGGTTTAAGGCAACTTGGTCCAAGTTGGTCAAATTTGCAAATAACGAATTATCATCTTTGGAATAACAAATTACCATCTTTGAACATTTATTTCAGCTATTTTTAGCCATTTTATGTCATAAATAATTGCACATAATAACACATTTTAGAGATATACAAGTTTAGCAAGAGCTATATATATATATATATATATATATATATATATATATATATATATATATATGTCAGTCACGAACAATAAAACATCAGAAGTGATGCAATAATTTAAATGCATATGAAGTGTGTGTATTGTATAGTTTTATGTCATGTATGCATGCGGAAGTGTGACCAAGTTATTTTTCATGGAAATTTACATGCTTTGTATAGGATTTTTAAAAACTTTTTTTTACCTTTTACTCTCCATTTTTATTTTAGAATTGTATATTGTACAAATCAGTATTTGCTACAATCTATATTGATAATACTTTCTTTGCATATGAACATAAATATATCAAAGCACATCAAATCATTTTTCGACATACTACTCATTACTAGTCTTGTGGTCAGATTCAGATTGTTATAACAAAATAATGTTTGAGCTTAATTGCGAAGTTTTGCTGTTCATTTTCTTTAAGATGTTTGACTTTTTAGAACATTTACTTTGCATTACTTGACATTCTGGACTTTTAAATAATCAGGAGTTAGTATGTATGAAATAAATGAAGACATATTGCTTTTGTATACTTACCACAGTAACACATAGTGCTGATTGTATTTTATATTTTAATATTTCTTTTGTGCTCTAGACATAATCTGCTTGAAACCTACTTTTTATTTCTTATAATGTACTTTGACCTTTATTACTGGTATTGTTATTTTTTATGTTGTGAATGAGTCCCTTTTTTTTCATGTTTTATAATGTGTTAAAGGCCTTTATGTACAAACAAATGTTTTATATAGTTATAGATTTTCAGTCATTTTTGTACAACACTTGCTATAAATAAATAGATTATTAACAAGTTATTTCTTTGTTTTGTTTACATGTACCCTATGTGTTATCTTTCTCATCAAAGTTACTTGTCAATAATAATGTGTTAAATTAATTAAACAAAGACTTACGTCATACATATTCATGTCAGGCACAATCTCAATGAACACATTAATGCACTTATCATTTAAATGCCACCAACAAACAAAAATAACGACCATTTAGGGAGCTTAAAGAACAAAAATAGAATATTTTGAGACTTGCTGTACGGCAACTTGTCGGATAATACCTACTATTACGATAACTTAAATATTCAAAACAATACCTAATAAATACAAGCACTGATCAAGAACATGTTACTAGCGCTTTATTTTTAAGTGAGTTGGGCCTTCTGCCGATTCTAGGAATGTTTTTTCGCTTGTTATCTGTAATTTAATGTTATGGTATGCTTTTGAAATAAAACAAGAAAAGTACAACATTTAAACACACAGTTTTTATTTGTTTAGGCCAAAACGATGTGGTCACTTTAACAGACCAAAATAGTTTTTGTACATTTTAATCAAAAACAGTAGGTAAAAGTTATTAAAGACTTAAAATAACTTTTCTGTGAAATTTAAGTGCAAACCAAATGTTACCAATATTGCAAAAAAAAATAAATAAACATCAGTATCTGAGCAGTGCACAAAAAACAACAACTGATAAGTGGGCTAACAGGTATCATGAATAAAGTCATGAAAAAGAAATTCAAAGAGAATATGCAATTCAACAATACCAAAACTATTTTCTGATATATGGGAAACAGTAAACAAAGCTGGTCTCAGACATATCAAAAAAGTTATATAAAGCACATACAAATTATGTAATAACACAACATGGTCCTTATTTAAGTTATTAAATACATTGTGCTGCAAACCAAAAGTATAATAACTATTTCTGTCTGAACAGAGAACACAAAAATAATAAGCAATATTAAAACTCTTTTTGTTTAGAACACAAAGAGGCTTATATCATTTAATAAGTAACACATAAATGGCACAGTAGAGTATTTTCTTTTACTGAAAAAGACAAAAGTAGAAATACAGAAAACAAAAAATACAAAAAAAAGTTTTTTTATTAATGCACTAAAAAGCAGACAAAGTTAAACAGGAAATGAAAGACATTCATCTTTCGAATGCATGAAAGAGCAGATACAACTTACCAGAGATGGATAATTACTTTAAGATTTGTAATATAAAATATATATAAAGTAAGATAATAATATTTTAATAATGCACTAAACAGAATGGTTTTCATAACTCTATGCTACCATTAAGGGTGAACTGAAGAGCAGACAAAACTTGCCAGAAATATTCATCTTCTTCAAGCATTGTAAAGTAAAATCAACTAAAGAGAAACAAAATATGCGAGAACCATAATTGGAGTTAAAACTCTAAGCATATATTTTCATCCTAAAGAGCAGACAAAACTAGCCAGATGCAATAAATGAGTCATACAGCTAAAAAAACGCACTAAAATCAGATAAACTAGCCGGGTACATTTAAGGCTATAAAATTTGTATTTAAAAAATGCAATAAAATGCAGACAAAACATTCTGGTACATTTAATTATTTTAAAGTTTGCAATTTAAAATGCAGTAAAAAGCAGTATATAGATTTATCACAAAACATATGTAACAGGATGAGAAAAAATATGCTTTGCCATGACTTCGTCAACTTAAGAGCTTAAACCTTCTTACAGACTTTACATGCTCTTCAGTTAAGCTGCGACTTAAGTGTCCTACTACTAACCATCTCTGTAAACCATAGCAAGTACTAAACTCAAACACAATAGCAATAAACAAAAATGTGGCTTTGCTTTTAATAATGATTGGGTAACAGAATGGCTGATAACCAGAAAGGCTGAATACTAAATAGGCCCTAGACCAACAAGACCGAAACCCCAAAAGGCCTTTTGTTAATGTTGTATCGGATTAGTCAGATGCATTTTCAGCTTTAAGTAAGTTTGTATAACTTAACAATTTGTTAGAATATATTGGCTTTTTCCCCTTGCCACTTTTATTTATTACCATAAATTATCTAAGGTTAGGGGGACATTTTTGTACGTGTAAACATCTAGATTTTATTTATGATAAAATAACAAGGCCAGGCAAAGTGTTGAATTCATTTTATCACTATATTAAATAAGCATTATTCCAGTAAAAAAAGTAAAATCTATAATATCATCCATGTTAACAAGAAAAAATCTACATTAACAAACAACTTACAACAACAAAATACACAACAAAAACAATCATAATTTACAAACAACACAAAAGATCTGTAACTTAAAACACTATTTACACAACACAAAATTCTATAAAATAGTCACTTAATAGACTACACTAAAGTGTCAAGCACGGACAACGTACACACTTCCGACATCGCTATAGCGGTCCCACAGTGTCGCAAGGGCTTTGTTGATGGCCTTGGACTGGCTAGTAGACTCAATCTGGAGATTCCTTCCCTCGACCAACACCCAGACAATCTCGGCCTCCTTACTATTCTCCAGGACAAGTTTGGAGAACCCTAAGGCGCATCTGATTTCAATCAGCCGGTTGCGTTATCCTGAAAAAGATATAAATAACCTTATGATATTTAAATTGAAAATTAAATATGCTGACTTTAATAATTATTTAAAGAGAAACAAATTATTTTACTAAATTTAAAAGCATAACATTTTGGTTGAGGTGAAAATGGTATAGAATGCACATTTACTTGTTTTAAATTAAATATAAAATTTAAGGTTCTAACCTTCCAAGTCGTTATTTGTCGGCACTTCCTGTCAGAAGACGGACCAATCTTCAGGAGCAAAAGCGCCATCTATCCACTGATGCCCATAGTACCTGACCAGGGACTGGGTTAATGGCGTTGAGGCACGACCCTATAGATTGTCAAAGGCGCCTCTGATGTGGGTGGCGGGCAGGAACTAGAGTGCCATCAGCGCATGCATGTACCGAAATATGGCCCCTCGTTGCTGGTAGGCCTCTGCCAGGCCATCGGCATGAACTCACCTCCAAACCACTTTACTCCAGTGAAAGGCACATCCTTTCCTGTCCCGTCTGGGGAAGACCTCACGAACTGCATTCCAGATGGCTGAAACATAAGTATATTACTATAAAATATGTAAAATATGAGGAAAATATGAAGAGATATAAGGCTATAAAACTTTCTGAATAAAATGCTGTCATAAATTATTGGCATTTAGATGGTATTTTTCCAGTAAATCATTTGTCTGCATCTAACTGTTTACAAACTATGTACATGGTAAACATACCAAGTTTGAAGTCAGCAACAAAGCCTTCAACAGCAAGCTGCCCAACACGATCCACGACTACGTTGAAGATGGCCACATAGTCGCGTTGGGTGTAGCCGCTCATTAGAGCAAACACCAGTGGCAACTGCCTCTGGTGGCAATCTCTCTCCATGAACGCACTGATCAAAAGCAGCTGTTTGGAGTTGAAGGGCCTTCCAACAACCTGAAAGACGTCAGAAACAGATATCATGGTTGATTTTATTTATTTATTTATATTTATTTGTTTATTATTTATTTTTTTTTACCTAAAAGGTGCCGTCAATGTACCACCGCTTTGCAGTCTTGGGTAGACCCAGCTGAAACGGCGTTGAGAATACAGACCATGCATCCAAGTCTGCGATTTGGCAAAAACAACAGCAATATTTCAGAATTATTGAAATATACAACAATGACTAAGCTTTAGCAACACTAACCTGGAGTTGTGTTGTATGCCAGATTTTTTTTTTTAATAAACAGTGTTTTTATTGTCTTTCACATTAACTGAAATTAACAATTCAAACTGAGATTAATGTAAACTTACTTGGTCAAGAGTAGTATGCACGTCTAGTGTGCTATCTATCGGTGCGGACCTCTCTAGCATCGGCATGGCGATGTCATCGTTGCTCACGTCTAGGTTGCTTCTATCGGCATGGTCCTCTCTGGCATCTGCATGGCGATGTTATTGTCACTCATCTCTAGGTTGCTGTCTATTGGTACAGACCTCTCTAGCTTCAGCATGTCGATGTCATCATCGCCATCTACTATCACAACTGGCTCCTGGTTTAGAAATTACTCGCATATAATTTATTTGAAAAAAATTCAATTATCTTGATTGTTAAATAATTTTAAATGATTTTTCCGTAAATTTATTGGCAACACTGGTGAATGCAAAAAATAACTACATTATCAGCATCATATTTAGTAAGCATCAAAATTCCAGTAACTAACACTTCCCTCAAGCGAAGGCATCTCCGCACCTGACAGCATGTTTGCCTCTCCATCTCGACATGGATGGCAGACATAATTGCAGGAGCCAAGACGCATCGCATCTCTGTACGCTGTCAGGGATATACCTATTGTTACATAATGACTGACATAATTCACAAAATATAACATAAAGATCAATATTATTTTTATTTTGTATTATGGAAAATGTATTTTTTCACAATGATAGAATGTTAACATTACACCCATAAAAAGCAATTTTTGTATTGTATGATTATTTTCACAATATCAGACTAAAATATATAAAACAAAATGTTAACTTAAATTTCAGATAATAATGATGTCAGATGTACAATGTATGATATTTAATGATTCACATTTGTTTCATCCATTAATATTAAGATATAACATATATTTGTTTAACTTATTACATCAAATGTGAATTGACGACTTGGAGTTATGAGAAATACATTGAAAATATACTTATCTATATTAATTAAATTAATTAAATTTAATTAATTAAATATATTCAAAACATTAATATGTAAAAATAATATGAACAAACATTTAACCTGTCCCAAATT
The DNA here is from genome assembly GCA_007844125.1 of Sinonovacula constricta. Lineage (NCBI taxonomy): Eukaryota > Metazoa > Mollusca > Bivalvia > Cardiida > Solecurtidae > Sinonovacula > Sinonovacula constricta. The sequence continues at coordinate 64,753,789 of CM017555.1, read as the reverse complement.
TTTGATGCTGCCACCTGTGATACCAGTCGCAATCAATCGCAATCAACTGGTGGGGCCTCACTTCCTTGCCACAACCTATGCAGGGAAAAGACTCCATGTCACACAAATTAACACACCATGCACAGTTCACAATTACACACATGCACAAACACATAAAGGTGCAATAAGTAAATCCAATTGGAGAAGTAGACTTGTGATTATATATTTAAATATACTTGGGAACAAAAAGTGAAATTGTGAGCAAGAAAGGTAAAATGTTATTCTAACAGTCTATTTTATACCCAACATATGCTTGTGCTTTTACTGGACAATCACACTTTCACCCATAACCTGCATATTTTTTACAAATAATTTATTATACAAAACATTAAAGAGGTTGAGGTTTTTAATCGGTTTTAATAAGTACTGCATTTAATCTCACTGACCAATTAGTATACCATTACCTTTGAGGTTTGGCTTTAATCAGTGCAGCATTTTTTATAACAATAAATCAAGGCAAACTGTTTAAATTGAAGTTGCTAACTTTAAAATATACAAGAATGTACAAATGTTGCTGCTGTAAACAGTTAACAATTAACAGTTAAAGTTATAACACATTGCTATATTACTGTAAGCATTGCATAGTTGACTAAGTAGATGTCAGCATTCATTAATATGATTTCAAAACATTTCTCATTTCTAGCATTAATTCAGCATCTAAAGACTAATATAGACATACTACATGTATTTAGATTGAAAACATATATGTTCTTCCATGGCCTTTAATCTATAAGGACTTTTAGGTTTGCGGCCTTTTTGGTACGGCCTTTCTGGTTTGTGGCCTTTTTGTACCAGTACTAAAGTAAATCTGAGAGGAGAAAATAATCCTGTCCCTAACGGGGATTCGAACCCGGGACCTTCAGATCAGTAGGCTGACAGTCAACCACGTCGCTAAAGGGTTAACCCAACAGCAAGGCTGATGGAAGTGCCTATATGCACTACACTCCTCCCCCTTTACTTTTTTCTGGGCCCAAGCCCATCTCAGAACAGCCACACCAGGCTTCTGTTTACTTCTGACACCATTACAGTAAATATGAGAGGTGAAAATAATCTTGTCCCTAACGGGGATTCGAACCTGGGACCTTCAGATCAGTAGGCTGACACTCAACCACGTCGCTAAAGGGTTAACCCAACAGCAAGGCTGTTGGAAGTGCCTATATGCACTACAGTACCTTAATAACAAGTCAAGGGATTGAAGAAGAAATGTGCTTTCTCGTGAATCTGTCAATTTATTTTGTTTAATTTCTACATTTCAAATTAACAATAAATCCTGTATCTTAATGTATACCATTGCAGTACCTCAACCATGTGCTTTGAAATACATGATATAAAACTTATAGAAGAGACTACAACAAATGATTATTATAATCAGTAATGTAACAATTCTAAGTTGATGGTTTTTTCAATTTCTATGCAGACTGAGCAAAGACAAAAATCTACTTTTTGGGTATAGTTAAAAAAGCATTCACGAAATAATGAGAATTTATGAAACTATGAGAAGTGAGGATACGCCTACACTGGGATTCAAATGCCCAAAACTAGAAATTCACTCTACCGATAATAACTAATAGCGCAACACTCCTGCCTCCTTTAACATGTTCTGAATCTCATCCCTGGTTTTACTCCAAAGCACTGTTGCATATCACAACACAAACAGGCTCCTGGCAAAGGCCATGGCACCAAAGCCAAAGGAAACCGGGGTGGAAAATTGAGCCTAACCCGGGCTTCGGACCACATACCTGGCACATTCTTGTGGGTCGCTCTACCAGTGAGCTATTGTCGTATTGAGACTCTGTGAACAAACTACCAGTAACAGTAAAGCAGACAAAATATGGCAAAACATATAACTACTTCACAACTAGTGGTTGAAATGCAAAAAAATGAAAAGGCATCAGCATATTTAAAGCTCTCATAAACCAGTTTAAAATGCGCTAAAACGCACAAAAAACAATAAATATGCAGAATCAAACGACACACCGAGAAAAAAAGCCAGGCACAATTTACAAGCTATCCGGCAATAATTATACTGAACCCTAGTAAGTCCATGTATTTTTCTTTTATAAAATGTGATGATGTGTGTTTTAAAAGCAAAACTACACTTAATATATTGCAGTAGTTTATTTTATAGTTATTCAACAAAAGAGAGTATATATATTTCAATCAAAATGTGAAGTTTATGCGGTTAATCTACCTTTGTCTGCTTTTTGTGAAATCCGGCGATTGTCTGCTATCTAGTGTTATGTCTATGGCTTTTGCTTGTTGCTTGACCGCTTTAATTTGGTAAAACAACAACAACTTCCGGCTTTTTGTAAATATTGTTCAACTGAAAGTTAACTTCACAATCATGGGTATAAAATGTGTCAACTTAGAATCGGAAGCGTATTTTGTGTGTCTTACACATGCCTTGTCTACTGAACGTGAGGAAATAATGGGACTTCTTATCGGGGATGTGGACGAAAACTCAGTGTCACATATTTCCGCGGTAATCGTGTTGAGACGATCGGACAAGTTACCGGACCGAGTTGAAATCTCCCCGGAGCAGTTGTCTGCCGCGTCCACCGAGGCTGAAAGACTTGCGCACGTGCTAGACCGACCCATGCGTGTGCTTGGTTGGTACCACTCCCACCCTCATATCACAGTGTGGCCTTCCCATGTGGATGTGCGGACACAGGCCATGTATCAGATGATGGATCAAGGATTTGTTGGTCTTATTTTCTCAGTCTTCAACGAAGATAAGAATTTAAAACAAAGCAGGTAAAACAATTTTCTTTGTTATTTAATATTTATATTTAATATGTGTAAGTTACCAAGTTCCAAGAGCAGTTGTAGAGCCATTATGGTTAAAAGGCAACAAATGAGCCATTATTTTTTTCTTCAATAAACGCTGTTGTATACTTTTGTAACAGGAGTGGAGAAAATGGGCCTGCACTGGTTTTAAACCACAGACTGTCCAATTCATACTCTACTAACTGAGCTATAGAGGCTCTGCGATGGAACTGCCACTGAAACTGCTACACTCCACCGTCCTTACAAAATGATATTTACCCTGAATCTCATCCCTGGTTATACTCTATAGCACATCACTGCAGATCACAATTCAAACAATACTGCATTAGGTCATTGCACCAAATGTAAAAGGAGCGGAAAAAAGTGAGCCTCCACTGGGATTCGAACCACAGATTTCCCCAATTCTATTGGGTAGCTCTACCAACTGAGCTGTAGAGGCTCTGTGAAGTAACTACAAAAGAAACTGCTTCACTTTTAAAGTAATCCAAACAAACGCCAATACCCCCAGCATGGAAAATACTCGTATTTGCCGTCATTTTGCCAACCATGCTTTGCAAAAGTGGGGAAGATCAATAAACATTTTGATTGAGCACATACAGGGTATAACATAATAATTGGATAAAAGTATATTACAGACTTTATATGCATAAGTTTCCCAATCAATGATGCTTTTTAAACAATAAGATGGCTTGACTTAAGTTCAGAAGCAACATCTTCTTAAATTAAAAAACATCAACAACTAAAATACTGGTACCCTTTTTATGGAAATTACATTAAATATGAAAATTGTAGATTTTAATGCATTTGTTGAAGAAGAAAAAAAAATCATGAATTACCTTATAATAATTAAGACATGTAAAATGATTGATTCTTATTTAGATAAAATAGGAAATCCAACTAAATAGCTCAACATTTGATTGTGAATTATACAAACTTTGCTAAGGCTTAGTTATATGTTTAAATATAATCATTTGTACTGGTTGGTGATCTCATACTATTTATTTGCTGAAAATACTTTCTATATTGCAACAATGAATTCTACAGAAGGTTAAAAAAAAAGGTTCAAGAAGCCTGTCACCTGTTAGTACATGCATACATACAAACATTTATATAAGCCTTTTCAGTAGAACCTCTCATGCTTTAAGTGCCTCTTTATAGCAAAAATACCGCACCCTTTTAGATTTCTTGGGAAACACTGAAAATGTACTTTTCTTATTTATTCTTTTTGCCACTTTTTCTAGGTTACAAGTGACATGTTTCCAGTCAGTAGAGAGAGGATCTGAGTACTGTCGTGTGGAAGTGCCGCTGTGCATAGTACCCAGTAGGAAACTAGGGGCCGCCTGTGTACAGTCCCTGGTGGAGCTGCCAAGTATCCTCAGTATGGAGGAAGAAGAAGCATATGAAAAGTGAGTTCAGATAATTCATAAACTTAGCTTATTTCATCTTCTTATGGTTAAGGGATTAACCTTATTGGTCAAAATGTTGTATTTCTTCTAAAACGCTCTCACTCAAATTTTCAGCAAATTGCCTTTTTCCAGAGTTAAGCATAAACAATTTCTGTCTCTACATATTTGCAAAGGTTTATGTGGCAAAAAATAAAATTAATACAGTTCCCTCTGGAACAATTTACAACAAAATGTTGTAATTCTGCCAATAAGAAACTCTTAAGAGTCATCGAGTGCCCATACCCAGGGCCAAGTATAAGAGTCTTGAACAGCCAAGTGATGCTATTACAATTGTTAATGACAAAAGGGTCAGGGGAAGTGATGCTATTACAATTGTTAATGACAAAAGGGTCAGGGAAAGTGATGCTATTACAATTGTTAATGACAAAAGGGTCAGGAAAAGTGATGCTATTATAATTGTTAATGACAAAAGGGCCAGGGAAAGTGATGCTATTACAATTGTTAATGACAAAAGGGTCAGGGGAAGTGATGCTATTACAATTGTTAATGACAAAAGGGTCAGGGGAAGTGATGCTATTACAATTGTTAATGACAAAAGGGTCAGGTAAAGTGATACTATTACAATTGATAATGACAAAAGGTCAGGGAAAGTGATGCTATTACAATTGTTAATGACAAAAGGGCCAGGGAAAGGGTTGCTATTACAATTGTTAATGACAAAATGGTCAGAGGAAGTGATGCTATTACAATTGTTTATGACAAAAGGGTCAGGGAAAGTGATGCTATTACAATTGTTAATGACAAAAGGGCCAGGGAAAGTGATGCTATTACAATTGTTAATGACAAAAGGGTCAGGGAAAGTGATGCTATTACAATTGTTAATGACAAAAGGGTCAGGGGAAAGTGATGCTATTACAATTGTTAATAACAAAAGGGTCAGGGGAAGTGATGCTATTACACTTGTTAATAACAAAAGGGTCAGGGAAAGTGATGCTATTACATTTGGTTATGACAAAAGAGTCAGGGAAAGTGATGTTATTACAATTGTTAATAACAAAAGAATTGTTAATGACAAAAGGGTCAGGGGAAATGATGCTATTACAATTGTTAATAACAAAAGGGTCAGGGAAATTAATGCTATTACAATTGTTAATGACAAAAGGGTCAGGGGAAGTGATACTATTACAATTGTCAGTGACAAAAGTGTCAGGGGAAGTGATGCTTTTACAATTGTTAATAACAAAAGGGTCAGGGAAAGTGCTGCTATTACAATTATCATTGACAAAAGGGTCAGGGGAAGTGATGCTTTTACAGTGACATTGTCAGAATTTTAATTTCTGTTTAATTCGGGAATTAATCACATCACCAAAACAAATGATAACTGTACATTTAGTTTAATACAAGTTATACAAATATGCATACAAAACAACTAAAACAAAAAACAAACAGAAATAACTGAAAGTAAGATTTAACTAAGAGTGAGATTATTGAACTCTCGAGGAAGAATTTACTTATTAAATTGTACAGATCTTTAAACAGATGGTAAATACTTATTTAAATACACATATATCTCTCTATGTAAAAGTAAAACTCTCCAAAGTCAATGTCTTATCCCAAAACTATATCGTTCAGCATGTAGATAAACATGTGGAACCGCTCTTCTCTCAGTCAGTTGGTAGTCCCTACTGTTGCAAAACCATCGTCAGACCAGTGTTACATGTAGAATATTACAAAACATTGTTTAAGAGATTACATAGCATAACTAAAACAAACTTCAATTATCATTTCACTGGCACACAGCCTAACTCAAAACAAACTTCAATTAACATTTCATAGGCACACAGCCTTAAAAACACACACCTTCACTTGCAATTTCACCCAGGCACACAGCCTATCTAAAACACCTTTCAATTAACACTTTATAGGCACACAGCCTAAAACAAACTTATCTACCAATTTCACTGGCACAAAGCCTAATTGAAATATACATCACTTTTACCGGCACAAAGCCTAACTACTACAACCAACACGTAAAGGCACATAGCCACTGTTTCTACAATATCATGGACCGTAGTCGACTGCACGCAGCATGATCCCCATCTGGGCCTTCCCTCAATTGCCAGGTAAATTACTCAGTCATGCCATGTCCTAAATGGCAACAGTCGATGACCAGCTAATGCACTTCTAATTGTCTTCCACCTCCCATGACTGTAGCCCAACAACCAACCACACCTGATTCTCTCTCTAGAATAACCAGAGTAACAAAATCACCCCATAACTACATATAACTACAGCGGACCTACAGTTCTATAAATAGACTGCTAATTCCAGTTAACCTGTTTATCTGGACAAGTGACAAGAGGTATGTAGAAACCTCAAACCACACTACGTAATATGACACAACACAGTCATTAACCTTAAGAGGTGTGTGATACCAAAGGATTTATATACACTGCCTGATTCAAAACACACTAAGGTTAATTTCTGACAATACCCCCCTTTCTAAGAAAGAAACATTTCTTTTCTCAAATACCAGCATTTCCATGATAAACAACTATGTACGTTCCCTAGTCTACTAACCTACTGAGACAGTCAGCGCCAACATTTTCTGAACCTTTGATTGCAACGATGTGGTAACGATATGACTGTAGAATAAGAGACCATCTCATTATTCTACTATTTACCCCCTTAGTCCTATTCAGATATACCAAAGGCATATGGTCAGTTTCAATGTCAAACTCTACACCATAAACGTATGGTGTGAACTTTCCTACTGCCCAAACTATTGCTAAACATTCTTTCTCAATGACAGAATAATTCACTTCTCTTGTAAGCAATTTTCTACTAGCATAATGTACCGGAAACTTTCCATCAGACCATTCTTGCAACAACACAGCCCCTATTCCAGTATCAGAAGCATCGGTGCGAATGATAAACTTCTTTTCAAAATCAGGCAGTCTCAAAATAGGGGACCTTGTCAAAGCATTTTTCAATGTTTGAAAGGCACTTTCTTGCTCATCATGCCATTCAATCACATTAGGAAACCCTTTCCTTGTCAGATCAGTAAGGGGGGACGCAATGGTGGCAAAGTTGTTAACAAACTTTCTATAGAACCCAGCCAGACCAAGAAAGGATCTAAGTTGCTTTTTAGTTTTTGGACGAGGGGACTTTTTGACACTTTCAACCTTTTCCAGGCTTGGTTTTAAAAGACCGTTTCCTACTAAATGACCTAGAAATTCCACACTTGTGAACCCGATCATACATTTTGAAGGCTTTGCTGTGAGATTTGCTTCTCTGAGGCGAGTAAACACCTTTCCAAGAGTCTGAACATGTTCATCCCATGTCTCACTATAGACTAGGATATCATCTAGATAGTTCTCTACATGATCAAGACCGCGAAGCAGTTTTCTCATCATTCTACTAAAGACACTAGGAGCCGTAACCAATCCAAAAGGCATGCTTGTAAATTGCCACAGACCTTTAGAAGTTGAAAAACTTGTGAACTGTTTACTTTCTTCAGCCATTGCAATTTGCCAATACCCTTTGCTAAGGTCAATTTTGGAAAAGAATCTAGCTTGTGAAAGCTTTGTAAAAATGGCATCCGGATTTGGCATTGGCTCTGCATCAAAAACAGTTGCTTGATTTAACTTTCGAAAATCAACACAAAACCTATTGGAACCATCTGATTTCTTTACCAAAACAACTGGAGAACTATAAGGGGAATCTGAGGACTCAATGATCCCCATCTTAAGCATTGACTCAACTTCATCATTGACTGTCTTAACCAAAGAATGCGGAAGAGGGTAGTTATGTGACCTTATCGGACTATCAGTGTTCAACTTAATCTCATGCTCAATAAGTTGAGTTTTTCCAGGTAAATCAGTCAGAACATCCTGGAACCTATCTATCAGTCTCTTTAATGTAGTTTTCTGATCGGCCGACAATCTATCATTTATAACCACATCACCTTTGTCCTCAACCTGTTTAAGAATTGGCAAAACGATGTCATTATCCTTATGTCCATCAAGACTGCCTTCCTTAATACTATCATCTATAACTGCAGCACAGACATTGGCAAACAAACCTTTCTCTTGACCAACTTCTCTTTCAAAGTATCTTTTGAGCATATTGACATGAAATGTTTTTATTTTGCCCCTCACTTTGATTCTGTAGTCAACATCCCCCATCTTTTCGACATCTTCGAAAGGACCTTTCCATTGCATCAGCAATTTGTTAGAACTTGTGGGTAACAAAAGCAAGACCCTATCACCAACACTGAAAGTTCTTTCTTTACTTTTCCTGTCATACCACCTTTTGTATTTTCCCTTTGATCTTGCCAATTCAGCATGAGCCATCCCCAAAGTTTGTTCTAACCTATCTCTTAACTCAACCACATATTGGTACACATTTCTGACCTCTTCATCATCAACTTCTCCTGTCCACAATTCTCTCAAAATCATCATAGGACCCCGAACTCTTCTTCCAAACAACAACTCAAAAGGAGAAAATCCCGTACTAGCTTGAGGGGCCTCACGATAGGCAAACAATGATGGTGCAATATACCTATCCCAATCTTTTGGCTTTTCACAACAAAGTCTTTTGATCATGGATTTCAATGTGCCATTCATGCGTTCAACTAAGCCATTGCATGCAGGATGATATGGAGACGTTACCAGTTGATTAATTGAAAGCAACTTACTTAATTCTGTCATCAACCCTGAAGTGAACTGAGACCCTCGATCACTGAGAATTTCCCTTGGAACCCCAACTCTGGAGATAATATCCATTAGAGCTTCAGCGACCTTTTCTGTTTCAATAGACTTCAATGGACAAGCTTCAGGATACCTTGTTGCGCAATCTACCAGGGTCAAAATGTATCTATGACCACGTTCACTCATTGGAGTAATAGGACCTATCAAATCGATAGCCACTCTCTGAAACGGCGTTTCTATAATAGGCATATCACCAAGTGGAGCCTATGGCACTCTGCCCTTATGAACAGTTCTTTGACATATGTCGCAAGACCTGCAATAGCGTTTAACATCGGACAAAACTCCAGGCCAATGAAACTGAGTGAGTATTTTGTCAACAGACTTCTGATAACCTAAATGACCTGAAAAAAGTCCATCATGACCCAGTTTTAGAATGTGGTCTCTGTACTGTTTGGGTACAACCAACTGTTTTAGAACATTACCTTTCTCATATTTGGGGGACTGAAACTCCCTGTACAAAAGACCCTTGTTAACACTATACCACACTTGACCAAATTTACCTGACTTTTTCTTTTCCTTAGACTTTGCAAGTTCCCACAAAGTTCTTAAAGACTCATCAACTGTTTGTGCATCTAACAGTTCTGAATATGTCACCTCACTAACAGGGCTTGGAACGTTTAAGTTGTCTCTACTCCCAATTTCTTCTTTCTTCAACTGACCCCTAGTTTTTACAGCCTGAGCCTTTTCTATGCCATCTTTATTTGCTATCTGATCTACTTGAGAACCATGACACCTTTGTTCTACTTCCTGAACCTTTACTTCACTTATCTCATTACAAGACTGTTTCTCAGTAGTTAACTTGTTCTGGGTCTCTACCTCCTCTCTACCACCATGCACGGGATCCCTTACATTCCCTATAATCAAAGGATATACTGGATTTTCTACACACATCGCCTCAGTAGTGCCAGTAAAGTACCGTGTTTGAATATCAACCTTAGCTATGGGAAACCTTCTAACACTGCCATCTACAAGAACACAGTATTTGTATTCCCCAGTCAAATCATTCGCATCTACCAAATCCCTTCTAACAATGATTCCTGAACAGCCTGTATCACGTAAAACTTTAACCCGTCTGTCATTTAAAAGACCTACAGACTCTGGCATGGCGTCAAGTTTTCTTAAGTCTTCAACTGTTCCATTGCAAGCAGCACTAACTAAAGGTAACTCATTGCCACAATGAAGCATCACTGTGTCATGTTCTGTACAACAGTCCGACAACCTTTGTCCTACAAAACACCCCATTTTCTTATCTACGACACCCTTCTCATCATCCTGGTTTTTGTTTTCTCTACCCCTAAAGCATCTATAGCCACCTCTTCCACCTCTAAAATTTCCTCTTCCACCTCTACAATTTTCTACATTTCTTCTCTCAAAACGTACCTCTTGTCTATTATTATTGTATCTGCCAATGTTTCTACGAGGGTCCACCTCAGCAAATGAAACGCTATGTTTTTGCACTAGCTTGCAATCCTTAATCTTATGACCTACATGTCTGCACCCATTACATCTAATCGTTCTTAGACCACTTCCTAAACTACTACTACGTTTTACTGTTGGGTTTGTGTCAATCTCACTGTGTTGAACAACACTTTCTGTGGTCTCCTTCTTTCTTACAAACTCTTTGTACCCATGTGCTTCTAAGTATTTTTCAGCGCTAGCAACAACATCTTGCAAGTCATCAAATTGTTTTTCTCTCAGAAACACACTTAGATTCTTTCCACATGAATTCAGAAATTGTTCTTTTAGCAGTAATTGTTTTAACCCATCAAACGTTTCAGGACATTTTCCCATGTCAATCCATCTTGACAAATAATGCTCTAATCTAGCCAAAAATTGTAACGGTGTCTCACCCTGGTCAGGTGAACAAGTTCTGAATTTGTTTCTGAATCCTTCTTCTGTTAGCTGGAAGCGTTTGAGTAAAGCATCTTTTAAACAATCATAATCTGCTGCTTGTGCTGGTGATAATCTGGAGTAAACAGCCAATGACTTGCCTCTCAACAGCGCACTTAAATGTAGAGCTCTATCAGATTCTTTCCAGCTGACAGATTCAGCATATCGCTCAAAGCGTCTCAAAAAATCATCTACATTTTCATTTGCTTCATCAAATGGTTGCAATTTGGGATATGAAGCTTTAGGTGAACTATTTGTTCCAGCAGCGGAGACATTGTCTAGACTACCCTCAGACAACCTTTTCCATTTCAATTTGTGCCTGTAAAAATTCCTTTTCTAAATTTCTTTCTCGCAATCTCATTTCTCTATTCTCTTTCTCTAGTTCCTTTTCACTTTTTTCCTGTGCTTTCTTTTCTACAAAACTAATTAGCTCTTCTCCTGACAAACCAAACTTTTGGCCAACATCGGTCATGTTAAGATAAAACTCATCCATGATAATTGTTAACTGTGTATAAACAAAACATACATGTACAAAAGTATCCAAGTTATCAGTTGTTTTATAGGTGATACTAAATTGATTAACCCCACCCGCAGTACCAAATGTCAGAATTTTAATTTCTGTTTCATTCGGGAATTAATCACATCACCAAAACAAATGATAACTGTACATTTAGTTTAATACAAGTTATACAAATATGCATACAAAATAACTAAAACAAAAAACAGAAATAACTGAAAGTAAGATTTAACTAAGAGTGAGATTATTGAACTCTCGAGGAAGAATTTACTTATTAAATTGTACAGATCTTTAAACAGATGGTAAATACTTATTTAAATACACATATATCTCTCTATGTAAAAGTAAAACTCTCCAAAGTCAATGTCTTATCCCAAAACTATATCGTTCAGCATGTAGATAAACATGTGGAACCGCTCTTCTCTCAGTCAGTTGGTACATCCCTACTGTTGCAAAACCATCGTCAGACCAGTGTTACATGTAGAATATTACAAAACATTGTTTAAGAGATTACATAGCATAACTAAAACAAACTTCAATTATCATTTCACTGGCACACAGCCTAACTCAAAACAAACTTCAATTAACATTTCATAGGCACACAGCCTTAAAAAAACACACCTTCACTTGCAATTTCACCCAGGCACACAGCCTATCTAAAACACCTTTCAATTAACACTTTATAGGCACACAGCCTAAAACAAACTTATCTACCAATTTCACTGGCACAAAGCCTAATTGAAATATACATCACTTTTACCGGCACAAAGCCTAACTACTACAACCAACACATAAAGGCACATAGCCACTGTTTCTACAATATCATGGACCGTAGTCGACTGCACGCAGCATGATCCCCATCTGGGCCTTCCCTCAATTGCCAGGTAAATTACTCGGTCATGCCATGTCCTAAATGGCAACAGTCGATGACCAGCTAATGCACTTCTAATTGTCTTCCACCTCCCATGACTGTAGCCCAACAACCAACCACACCTGATTCTCTCTCTAGAATAACCAGAGTAACAAAATCACCCCATAACTACATATAACTACAGCGGACCTACAGTTCTATAAATAGACTGCTAATTCCAGTTAACCTGTTTATCTGGACAAGTGACAAGAGGTATGTAGAAACCTCAAACCACACTACGTAATATGACACAACACAGTCATTAACCTTAAGAGGTGTGTGATACCAAAGGATTTATATACACTGCCTGATTCAAAACACACTTAGGTTAATTTCTGACAGACATGACTGTAAGCATGACGATAATGTGCTATTTCATTTGACAATTTAACTCATTTAATTGTCATCTATGTTTCAAAACTGACAGGTTATATGCACAAATACTTGACCAATGAAAATCAATATTTTTCAGGGCGACAAGGAACAAGGATTTAGATCTGGTTACGAAGATTCACAATGCCTCTGTGTTCACCAAGTCCCTATGTCATGTGATAGATGTGTTAAATGGACCAGTATTACAGACACTTGAAGGCCGACTTCAGAGAAATATGAACAGAATCCTAGAACTGAAGAAGGAGAAAGAGGCGTTGCTAAAGATGCTTAAAACAACATGAGTATTACAACATACTGAAAGTATTATTTGCTATACATGTATGACAGAGAAAAAAGCCCAAAACTTACTGACAGTTATTGAAAAAGCAATATGCTGCCTAGTGATACACATGGTTTAAAACTACCATAATCACTTGATTAAAGTGCTTTTTTTCTCTGTTTTTATTAATTTTGAACTTTGGGGAGTTAAACCATGCTCATCAAGTGGGCAACTTTGGAAGAACAAACTCTTGTTCGCTAAAGATTATTTTAGTCCTGTTAAATGTCATCTAGTGGCTGCCTAGCATTGTGTATTTGCATTTCGGGTTTTACGACACACCAACACATACCGTAATAGGTCATACAGTGCTGAATATGATAAAGTTTAACAGAAATAGGGAAAACCTAGCATTGTGTAATGTAATAAAAAGACAATGGTGAACATGAAGTAACAAGGTGTAGGACGTAATCCATCCCCAGATGAAATCCCTTCCAGTCATGCTGGCATAAGAGGAGACAGCAGGACTCCTGTGAACTTCCATGGTGGATAGAATCCCTCCCTTTCCAAGACAGACACAATTCATTTGTTACCAGTGCCGATGATGTATGATTATGTACCCACATGTTGATATAACCTTTGTATTGTCAATGCAAAATATGTCAATATGGGCACTTATTTGTATTTCTTTGAAAAGGCATATTGTAAATGTAATATACTGGTATTAATGAAAAATTTAAGATACATGTAGTTTTAACAGATTAGTTGTAGCATACTAAAAAATTGAGTACCTTTTACAGAAGAATCTGTACAAAGAAAGGTCCCGATCAGGGCAAATGACTTAATGTGAGGTCTTCCTGCTGACTTGCGGTGTGATGGTGGTTCTACATAGACATTAGTCTTTCTCCGCCAAAAAGCTTGACGTTGCGATAATGATAATAATTAAATAAAAACACACACACACAAAGACTGGCAATTTGGCAGAACAAAACAAAATCACACAGTCGCATACTGTTTTCTAGGTTGCAGAATGTAATTAACAGCAGGTAAGCATTAGTTTAGGTGGGGTTTTGTTGGATCTTTTGAAATAAGCATGGTGCACATTGCTCTCATTGATTTTTGTTCAACCACATTATTTTTAAACAGCTTTGGCAGATAATGAAGATCCATGTCAGACAACTCCCAGTAGGAAGCTGGCTGATCTGGATCTACACTATTTACAGTAGGCACCATTGCATGTTATTGTTAGAGAAAACCTTTTAGAATTAGTATGGGTTGTTAACTAAAGTAGCAAGCTTACAAGGTTAACAAGATTTGTTCATTGGCAAATTAAAGTTTCTTTGTATTTGGTTTTACTTTGCATCATTTTACAGTACAACCCCACACTAAATTTAAGAAATTGTCATAGATCAAATAACATGACACAATTTAAATGTCCTTAAAGTAAGCTTTAAAGAACTGTTTAAATTTTTAAAATATCTTCACTAGGAGTGAAGTTACAAGACTTTGTAATTTTTTTAATCAAGATTGGTAAAGGATACACCTAGTAAGACTGGTTTAAAGCCAAGCACACTGTTGATTTTCACACGGTTCTATAAATGGCTGATAAGGCTTGTGTGGGGTTACTAATTACAGAAGAGTATTGTTTGAATATTAATTCGTTAAAACACCATAATGATCGACTTGCATTACAGTCCAAAGTGTTTTTTTTTAAGGCAATCATGTTTTTGAGATAAAGTGGTCATCAGAGATTGGTAGTCTTCATGAAAGGTGGTATCTTACAGTTTGCCTACATCTTATATATGTAACAATATCTGTAAATAAGAACGATTGGAATCCTGCTAATAATAGACATGGACGTCATAGCAGATGACGTGGATAAACTAAGACATTAGTGGTCACATGGTTTTCATAGTTTTAAAATGTGCAGCGTGGCTCAGATATAAAATACGTGTCTGTAATGATGATTGTGGCATTATGGTTCACTTTTCCCAAAGGTGTAGGACATTAATAAAAAGAATTTTATGAGATATGTTCAGATAACAATGATTTTACTATAATGAAAATATTTTTGGTCCAAGCTGTTAGATACCATCTTTAAGAGGAAAAAAAAAAGGGCTTGTTTTGGTTTTATAACAGTCAACTATTTGTTTGTTAAAATGTATAGCCATGTACATTTTTTTTATTAAATAGTTGAAACCACATTAAAGTACACCTGTTGGATTTTAAATTCTCATTGCAATACAGTTAACTAGCTAGGGTGTCTAAATGTCAAACACAAGCTAAAAGAGATAGAAAACAATTAGTTTTGTCTTCATTTTTTATTTGTTAGTTTTGTATTAACATAACTGCTCTCCTAGGGTTTGTTATATTTATGTCATGTTGTATTTCTCATCATGGGGTCATATTGTTACATTTTTTTTATCATGAAGTTTAATAAATAAAAAAATTCAAAGTATTACCAGTTTAATTTTTTGCGTTTAGATGCCTTGCATGTTGCCCATGCCATGATACATTGTGACGGTCTTAGAAAGTTGTCTGTCAGTTCACCTATTCATGGATTTTCTTTAATCTAATCAATAACTTTTGGACAGTTAAAAAATATCACTATATTACAAGCGTATGATGTTAAAATACAGGACACTTTTGATTTTGTTACTATTCACTTGATATCAGTGAGATTATTGCCCTTTCTGTAAAGTTTTGTTTCCAATCAATAAATTTTGAAAAAAATTCAATTCAACTTTGCTATACTGAAAATATTTGACATTTAAATACAGATCACAAACAATTTTATAACTAACCACTTGGTATCAGTGGAGTTATTGCCATTTCTTAGTGTAATTTTCATTTTGGTCAATAAATTTTGAAGAACTTAACTGTACATCACCTTAGGTATAGACATTAAAACTTCATTATCTTGGCCTTAGATAAGGGAGATTCCTTGTATATATTGATTCAAACTTGCAGTCCCGCTATTCACTTCTGTATATTATTTGATATATCCTGTTGATGTTGATACATTGCTATTTTGAAGATGAGTAGTAAAATACACTATAGGTACCATTTGATTTTAGAATTAACTTGATATCAGCAGAGTTATGGCCCTTGTCATATTATAATGTCTAACTTTACTAACGTTTGAAGAACTCAACAGGTACAATTAATATTTATGTTTATATCCTAAGGATGTGAAAATAGGAAAGTTTCTGCTACAGCATTTGTAGATTTGTAAGTAAAATGCATAATGTTGGTGCCATTATAAAGTAGGAATGCTTTTTTTTAAATAGTTGTTTTATTAAAATCAAATTATGATAATGAAACTATTTGATGTACAATTTCCTATTTTTTGTTTTAACATAATTAACAACAAAATTATTTACTTTCCCCCCGATTGTTTAAAAGGTGTAAAATTCTATAACGATGCTTGAATTGCTTCATTTATTTTTAAAATTTCAAATCCTCCAAAGTGATAATTCAATGCCAATTGACAAGTTGATTGTATTTTCTTAATTAAAATAACTGCATTATGTTTGAATGGCATATATTATGGCTATTTATCAGATTCTGTTATTAAACATATTCTAAATGATTCACTATAAACTAAATAATAAAGTTTCCAAAATCTTTTAGCGCTTCCCAGTCATAAAAGATTTAGAAATTATTTGGTTGCATCTGTTCCAATCTATGTCAGTATCAGTGTATTATCCCTTGACCTGCATTTACCTTACAATATTTCTCAACTTGATGAATTAAGTACACCTCACTACGACAGAACGATGCATTACAAACACATCTCTACCAAGTTGTCTGATGGGAAACAATTTTGTTATACACATCTGAGCTATGAATAGGTTCATATTTTTCTTCATTAAGAGCATAAAGATTTAAACCTTAGCTTGCTAAACACGTATTTATATGACTTGGGCAAATATGGCTATGAGCTGTCTGATCAGGAGCTGCATTTTTTGCTTCCAACTCTTTAGCAATATGTCTAGGCACCTTTGCATGTCAATGTTAAGATGACTTGGAAACAGCCTGGGCTATTAACAAATGTAGCAAGCTAAGGGTTAAACTCTGATATTTTTATGATGAAAACTGAAAACATTTTCAAACATAACCAACCACGGGGGCCCAATACAAAAAGTTTTTACTTTCTATTTATGTTTATTGGGTTTCTCGTCCCACCAACAAACAGTATTTCAGTGATCTGGAGATGATGAAGCAGAAATGGTGTTGCCTTTAATGTGTATAGCATGCCGTGAACACCTAGCATGATACCACACCTAGTCACATCCTGACACTAGGCCAACCAGTCATGGAACTATCCTTACATTTCCTTGAGCGTTAGCAAGAGAGCTATACCACTACCATTTTTAACGACATTGGTATTTAATGGTCCGGGATCGAACAGATTGCCTCCAATACCTGAAGACGACACTACCGACAGCGCTACCAGGTCCAGTTTTGACTTTCTGTTTCTTTGCTTATGGTCGAGAATGGAAGTTAATTACGTTTTATATGGTCAATTTAAACATTCACCCTATAGGGTAATATAAACATAAGACAATGCCGATGATAGCCATCCTAAGCAATTACGTGGCATTAGGTTTTGTCTTTTGAAAAGACAAGGGACAAACTTTAAGGAGAGGACAAACAAACAAAAATAAAATCTTTATAATCTTTTATCTTGTTATGTGAAAAAAAAATATCCAATACACTAAATATATTTAAACACTAAATCATCTTTACTTGCTACAGTCTGTACTTCTATCTTTACTGGACATTTTAGTAAACATGACAGCAATTCTTCAGAGTATCCCAACAGGAAGTAAAATTCTTGCACAGATCGAGGCTTCTCCATAATGGAGGCAATATTGATGGTGTTGTGGCGGCGCTTGATCACCACATCCGTGTGAAGATAATTAATCCAGGTACCGTTCATGAACTGCCGAATAAAGGAATCTTCTACAAGCGTCTCGCTCTTTCTTCCCTCTCCAAGCAAGTTGCCTGCATGAAAAAGGAATCATATTAAGCCTTCCACAAAGAAAAATATCACAATTTAACAAAAGAAATTAATGTGTTGTACATAACAGAGCACAAAAAAGACAGAAAAGAGTAATTAAACAAATTAAACTGTTGAACAGAAAATTATCTTTGTTTTGTTGGGTTAAATGCCTTATTGACACTTGTTTATTTATCTGGAAAAAGAGTTTACTAAAAGCGAATAAAGTGCTGCCTTCACTGTGACTGCATGTTATTGATACCTTTCATCATGAATAAATTCATATCTTGAAACCTTATCAACTATTCATGGCAGTAGCTTAATAAGGATGTCATACCACTTTAAAATGTTTTGCTTTGTCTTGGCATAAGACTGAAATTTCCATTCAAATAGACAGTTTTAATGAAATGATCAGCTGCATCGGAAGGACATCCCCACAGACAGGGTTGTGCAATCCATAGAGCATTAGCTCCAGGTACAGGAGGCCCAAGTTCAAACCCAGACTGCAACGTACCGAAGTCGTAAAATGGTGGTGGTATACCACATTTGCTAACGCAAATATAAGGGTAGTTCTGACTAGTCTGCATTATGTCAGGATAATGTGACCTGCTGTAGTATCATGCCAGATGTTCCCAGCATACTATATACAGGGAAGGAATCACTTTTATCTGCTTTATGTAAGTGACCATTTAAAGGCCCCTTCCCCTCAGAAAATAAGCCTACTTTTCCCCTAAAATGAAAAGTCCCCTCAATTCAATATTTCATTGCCAAAATGCGAAAATTTAGACACTTTGATGAAGATCAGTGACTACTGTGGTAGCTTGAGTGAACTGGTCCATGATAATTTAGTGAAGGAGTTCAATAACAAGAAAAATAGAAAGATGGCCTTGTAATAAATATACAAGATGTATAATAGCAAATAAAAAGTTAAACATGCACATTTTTCTCTGTTTTTGATAAAATGCATTGAAATTTTTCCCTTCTCAAAGGTCCCAGGCCCCGGTTCCCTTTCTCAGAAAAAAAATCCCTGCCGTCTCCAAATAACTAAACAACTGCTAAGGGACGATAAACCCAACAGACAAAACAAAGTTTTAAGGAAATGCTCATTTACCGGTACATCTGAATGACCTCCCAATAGATAGAATAAATTGTAGCATACAATGGTATTGAACCATGTCTTTTAATGCTACAACTTTGGCATTGTGCAATAATCATTATGAAATACATATTTACTACATTTCTTTATTAAAGTTCAAACAAATCTAAAAAGACTAATCAAATTAAATTCAGTCTTTTTAAACCTCATCTATCAAATGTTGTACTTTGTTTTTAAAAGTTTTTAATACTTCTACACATTTAAGTTGAATAATTACTTGTACAAAGTCAATGTTGCAAATTGTTCCATAGGGAACTGTATTAATTACATTTTTTCTAAAAACGATCATACTCAACTTTTTCATCACATTGCTTTTTCAAGAGTTAAACACAAACAATTACTCTCTTTAAATAGGACAGCACACATGAACAATTGCAAATATGTAAAGAGAACATATGGCAGTGCACATGAATGTTGGTAAAAATGTCAAGAGAACAACTGTTTGTGTTTAACTCTTGAAAAGGGCAATTTGCCGAAAATGTGAGTGTGAGTGTTTAAAAAAACAACATATTTACTTGTATTCCAAGTACTCCAGGACTTTTCCACTCCTATAAGGTGGGGCGCTTTTGCTTCTTCATAAGTCAGCTTGGTTGTCCTTTTCTTGGTTGGCTTATATCTGCCTGCTCTGATATGTTTGGCTCCCATCACAGATACCGATGTCTGAAGATGTCTCACAGCCAGACACTGTAGAATGGACGGACACAGGATCTGTAAAAAAAAAAAAAAAAGTGTGCTAAAACACTTAATCATGGCAGGGCTTTTTCAGTCTGTCTCTGGGGCCTTTGAGAAGGGGAAAGGCTTTTTTGACAAATTGTTTACCCATGACACCAATACCAGCACAGCAAGATCAAGGACTTAGTGTTTATCAATAGTCAGCAGAGATTTGGGTGGGTGGGTGCAATTTCATGACCAAAATTATGTCATATTCCCAATGGGTAAAAGTATAAAAAAAAACATCCACTAAAATTGGCACAAAATAACATTTAAGGCTCCTAATTTAAAAAAAAAAGATTTTTGCAACAAAGTCTGTACAAACTGTACTTAGAGAATTTAATATTATTTAATATAACCTTTAAAAAAAGAGAGAAATAAGTGGCTCTTTTTGGGTGAAATTTTTTTTAACATCACAGACATGCACTATTCTGTGAATTTGTGCAAATCCCTGGACAATAATAATGTGAAGAAGAACCAAATACCCAGAGATGCGTAGAGCTTGATCATCATCAATGGGTGTACTTAACTATGACATACATAGATATTTTTTAGTACCGGTAGTTTAAATTGCTTTTAGCCAGGGCTTTTTCAGCCTGTCTCACGGGGCCGATATTCTAAAAAGCGACCATTTTTCCCAATTTCAAGAAAAAAATCCCAATCTCATAAATTAATTCCCATTTTTACCGAAATGCCTTTAACCTATAAAAAATAAATAACCAAGAAACCATGAAATCAAGAGACTTTTCTAATTAAGCAATTTGTTTGTTTACTTCTGATCGGTGATCTGTGAAAACTAATTTTCGTGAATTTATGTATGAATGTAACCGGTGAAAAAATAGACTCTTACCCAGCCGTATACCTTAACACTAGTTGAATATGCGTCACGGCACCATTCAAGATAACATTATAGTCAATATGTTTTGAAAATTAACAGGAATTATTTTTTATTTAATAAACAAAAGTTGTTCGCCATAACTGTTCGACTGCGTATAAAACTGAAAGGAGTTATGAAGCAAAAACGGTACGTGCGGTACCGGCTTTTATACTGACACGCGAAATATAGTGATGAAAAATGTCGCACAATAGTAAATACTACACAATCTAGAATCTACCAAATTCTGCAGATGATGACCATAATACCATCCAGCACAGCAGCTGTGGAGAGAGGGTTCAGCACCATGAACCTACTGTACACTTCTTTGAGAAGCTCCCATGGCCAGGAAAAACTCTCCAATTTGATGAGAATCTGTATTGAAGGCCCTGCAGAGCTTTCTGAACAAACTCTGGAAGAGCTCTGTAACACTTTCAGGGACACAAAAGCAAGGCAGATTAAGCTTTAATGCAGAAAAATAAATGTGTAAATTTCCCAATTGGTTTGATTTGTAGCTACTTTTTTTCCCAAATTTGACTATTTACCGTGTCTAAAATTCCCAATTTGGGCTGGAGCCTTTTTCCCAAAACCCTGAAAAAGCCCTGTTAGCAAACAGGTGATACATACAAACCACAGACGCAATGGAAGCTTGAACATTTCCGAAACTGATATGAGCATTAAATAAATGAGCAAAATCTACAGAATCATTTTACTTGCAAATTTACTGGAGTTTTTGGAGGACTTAACTTGGATCAAAGTACTTTGATGTGTGTGTCCAAGACTGGAAAATGGGAATCATACAAATACTTAAGGTTAACAGTCACTTCAGTAAATGACCATTTTGGTAAATTGCTCTTATATTGGGATTAATCTGGCCGTTTCAGTAATTAGGTAAACATAAATTATAATGCCTGATTGAGATGGAGTATTGTGTTTGTCCTCGTGTGAAATGATTTACCGAGTCAGATAATTAAAGATTTATTAATTAGCTTTCTACTATGAATATATATATAATCTTCGAATAGGGGAACAGGATGCAATTTAGAGTAATATCTATGTTGTACCTGTGTCGTCAGCAGCATGTGTCCCATTGTATTATATGTGCTTTTTTATGTGTCTTTCTTTTTTGTATTGAATATTCATGTTTATGCAATGTTGATGTTTGTTTTCGCGGGGTATATATAGAACATATAAATAAATGTGAACACTTTTATTCTCACTTTTTACCTTTCTTCATAACAGAGGTATAAATAAATACCAAAATGCACTTAAGTTCCAATATTAAAAATATAAAAAGCTGACTAGGTTGTGGAAAAAATATAGTTCAACAAATGAGGGAAATAACAAAAATATTACATAAATATACACCACCATATTTTAAGCATTACAGTTATGACTGATCATAAATAAATAATTATCTGTCTCGGGCTGAGGTGTGAAAATCTTTTCACACAAGACATACCCAATTCTCCATCTCAATCAGGTATTATACTATATGTTTACCTATAGATAGACACTGATAAAACGGTTTAAGGCAGCCATCTTTGTGGGCTAATCAATTGTTAAAATATTGTATTCTAAAAACATGAATCTCAAGAGCTTTCCAATGGTGTATAGCTTTTAATTTTCGGACCACAAATGAAGAAATTACAAGAAAATAAAATTTACCCTTCTATACATGAAAATCACTGAAATTACCATCAAAGATGGCTGCCAAGATAAGGGATTTTCACTGATGTGGAAACTATCTATTTACCGAAATGACCGGACTAAACCCTGTATAAGATCAATTTACCGAAGTGGTCATTTACCGAATTGAGGGATGCTGTCGCAGTGTCGGGGCCGATAAGCGGTTAGCTGAATAAAGCAGTTAGAGGTAGAATCATAATGGACACCAATGCAATAGTTTCTGTATACTAGCATTTACAGCGCCAGAAGTTAACAAGATAAGGTAGAGTTTAACATGAATTTAAACGAACGCTATAGGTTTTACTCTTCTTCAGGTCAGTTGCAAATAAGCAAAAGTTCACCTTCACATGGGCTGCCATGTTTATGTTTACTCGGTGTGCTTTGCTTACAGAGAATATTTAGAACATATTTAGTCTTGTTTGTGTAATCAAACGTGATTTATATAATTTATTAACAGTATCGTTTATGTCAGAATAGTACAGTTTGTGATTTAACATTGTTTTTCTTTACATAAGAAGTATTTGACTTTACATCACTGTGACATAGAATAGCGATAACTGTGTCAGGTACTTTAAAATCACTATCAAACATGTCTAAATTGTGACTGACTTGTTACCGCATCAGCGATTGGATAGTCTGTTCTTTGTCAGCCAATCAAAGTCCGTTTACTGAAATAGGTCAATTTTCCATATTGTTTCGTGTCGTGTCATCCGTGGATCATTCAAAGCCGATAAAAGGCTTTTATAACCATCCTTACCATATTTAAGGTATGTTACACATAATCTTTGTTTACTCAAACTTAAATCAGGAAGTTATACAAATTATCTAACCAGTCTTCATATCCGTGGAACCGTCACGCAATAAACAGTTGCCTAGAAGTCACTCAGTGAACATTTTTACCACAAATGGGTGGGGTGGATGGTTTCAGTTTAGTTTTAAGGCTTAGGACCCTTTTTAAACGTTATTAAACACGTTGGTACATTGTTTGAATAATATGATAATACTAAACTACTCAAGGCACTTGAGGTTTATTTATGAAAGTCTTAATTTGAAGAGAACAGATATTGTCTCAGTCTCGGATGAGATAGCAGACAGAAACCTTAAAAAAAGTTAAAATAAAACATGCACTATATCAAAGTGATTTTTTTTTAAAATTCTGATTCAGCAACATTTATATATTTATCTAGTAATATGCCGAATAAAAGTTTTTATAGAAGTTGAGAGAAAATCAGGCCAGACAATCTCATGCCAGTTAATGGTTGTTCTGGCTACTTGACAGCTGTCAGGCTCATCAACTTTTAACACTTCTACCTAGTGGATGAGTTTACACATTAAAAATCACCGAGCCTTCCATGTCAGTTTAGTAAAAGGTTAAAGATATGATTTAGAATTTAGTTCATTCCAAAGAATTATGTTTTTGGGCAAATCCATTAAATTGAATAAGACGAACTGCCCTGGCCGAATGGTTAGTGTCATCAAATTGTAACTCTTTAGCCGCAAACCACATGGGTTTGTTCCCAGTCCCAGTTAACCTGCAGTGCGCTAGTTGTTTTACCTAGACATAGGTCTACCAATAATTAGCTGGATGTCATCAAAATGACCATTGTGTCCATGCGATGTAACAAAAAATGAAAAGAAAAGACAGATTTGAGGAATGTGTGAACTATAAACCTATTAATAAACTGCATATTGACACACTTTTTACAGTTCATTACCGTATATTACCACTTGTAAGCAGCCATGTTAACAATTTATTAATTATTTAAATTAAATTAATTCTTTGTAGACTTTGCACAAATAATATGTATAGGCTACACATTCCAAACCTTTACTTGACAATAACGTTGAATATAAATTAGACGCTAAACCTCACTTGACCATTATACCAACATTTAGCAAAGGATAGTAGCAGTTACATTGGAGTTTTTTTTTGGTTTTCCTTAACTGTGCATCAGTATAATGATAAAGTATCCTGCACATCATTTTTGCTGTATTTCAGTTCCGTGCCTGAATATCAACAGTCGAGACAATGTCATTTTTGTGGACTTGGATTACAGATATGCTTAATTATCTTGGTAATGTATTTCATATTTAAATGTATATACCAGTAGGTAATTGCAGTTATCCAATGTTTGTAAACCTGCTGTTGGAAAAAAAAAAATAAATATAACATGACCATGAAAGTTGATCTAAATGAATCCTCAGCTTTATATCTGCTTTTGTCTTTATTACTCAGTATTCTGACTCTTTTTGTATGATTGTGAAATGTAGGCTTTGGAGGAAAGAGGGGCAAGTTGATACTGCTAGGTTTGGATAATTCTGGGAAGACAACATTGCTAAGTGTATTGACTCGAGACCAGCTGTGTCAACCCGTGCCAACTCTCCATCCCAGTAAGTCCGGTGAAGCATGGGATACATGTTTGGCAGGATGCTGGTATTGTCACTGGATTGTTGCTTTCTTGGCTTATTCTTGCTATGTTGTTAGATATTTTATCAGCCCTAAAATGATGTAACATGGAATGGCATGGATACAGTTATACAGAAGCCCATGCTCTTGTATGTGCAAAGCTCAGTCAATTAACCTGTTTGCGATGTTAAAGTGACTTGGCCACAGTTTTAAGGATGTTTATGTAAAATAAGCCCACAATCTTCATATGTATTTCAATTTTTGCTTCACTATAGCCAATCAGTTGTTTTTTTATGTAACTAAAATCTTCTCAGAAAAACTATTACTGTACTGCAATGCTGTTGGACTCAAAACAATTACCAACAGTTGAAAAGCATTTCATTGCATTATATTTTCTCAACCTAAAGAAAGCAGAATCTTTTAAAGGGCAGCATGTTCACATGCAGTCTGGTCATCAGAGCTAATATTTTATTCCATTGTTCAATCTGGTTTACCAAAATTTGTCTGGAACAAAAAATTTAAAAAACAAATTTTACTGTGACCAAGTCGCTTAAAGTATATATCAGAGTTACAGAAAAAGGGAGTGTATGTAAATCTGCCATGTTGAAACTTGGTTTAGGTACTGCATGCTTTTTTTAATCAAACATAATGTTTTTAGAGCAAAATAAAATCGTCTATGAAGATACAATTCCTTTAAGCAACATAGCTGTAGGGTGTTAAATCCCTGTAGGGGGTTAAATCCAAGTCAGGGATTATACATATACATGAGAATGCTTCCCTGGTCTGTAACTCTGCATATAAAACAAAACAAGGTTGTAAAGCATAACCATTGCCTAACAAATTCTATTTATTATGTTTTATAGGTCTATATAAAAAGTCTGGCAAATTGGTTTTTCTTGGCCTCGACAATGCAGGAAAAACAACACTTTTGCACATGCTCAAAGATGACAGAATGGCACAGCATGTTCCAACCCTACATCCAAGTAAGACCGGCACTAAAACTGAACCTTATTTAACTACTACTAACTATGAATGAAGCTTAATGCTAAACTTAACATGAAAGGTTAAAGCCTGGTGTCAGGATAATGTGAAGAGTGGTCAGCCTGGTGTCAGGATAATTTGCTAGTGGTCAGCCTGGTGTCAGGATAATTTGCTAGTGGTCAGCCTGGTGTCGGGATAATTTGCTGCTAGTGGTCAGCCTGGTGTCAGGATAATGTGACGTGTGGTCAGCCTGGTTTCAGGATAATTTGCTGCTAGTGGTCAGCCTGGTGTCTGGATAATTTGCTGCTAGTGGTCAGCCTGGTGTCAGGATAATGTGACCAGTGGTCAGCCTGGTGTCAGGATAATGTGACTAGTGGTCAGCCTGGTGTCAGGATAATGTGACCAGTGGTCAGCCTGGTGTCAGGATAATGTGACCAGTGGTCAGCCTGGTGTCAGGATAATGTGACTAGTGATCATAGTGTGCTATACACTGTGATGGCAGCACTGTATATGCTTCAGGCAGTTACGTTATCCAGATAACTGAAAAATTATTGGTGGGACAATACCACCCACCACTTCCACCCCAAAACAAATGCAGCATGATTTAACAATATAAAAAAATTAAAAAGCTTAAAAATAACTGCTGTGTGCTGTCATGGCAAGGTACTGTTCAAAGTTCAAGGCATGAGAACAGTAACCTTTCACTTTATTGTGTGCTTGTGGTCACATGGTTAGAGTCATTGACTTTTAACCCTTCAGACAATTAACACTTCATGTCAGGGCAAGCTTTCACATAAAATCTTCATGTGTACTCTGATAATGTTCTGCCCAAGTGTTGGCATGTTATCTTATGTTATAACACAGAAAGAAAAAAAAATGACTGTGCCTGCTGTTACACTAATGTCTAATTATGACTTAACATTTACAATCATGTTGATTATAATTTTTCCAACTGTTTTATTTTAATGTAAACTAAATGCATTTGTTTCAGAAGAACAAACATAATTTAACCTATTAACATAATATCAATTTTTTATATATTTTCTCAATAGATGATATTAGTAAAACATTTAACAGCTTATTCTGTATTCCATTGTCATGCCATTAAAGTACATTTCTTAAGAAACAATTGTATGTTAAAAATTAATTTATGTATTTGACCGGATCTGGCAACGCAGACAGTAGAGCGTTGTCTCCAGGTATTGGAGGCCCCAGGTTCGATCCCAAGCCGCAACATACCAAAGTCAGTAAAAATGGTAGCGGTATAGCTCCCTTGCTAACACTCGAGCAGATATAAAGGTAGTTACATGATTGGTTGGCCCGGAGTCAGGATAATGTGACTGGGTATGGTGACAGTGAAGGCAGCACTAAATCTGCTTCAAGTTGACATCGTCTCCTCATAACTGAAATACTGTTGGTGGGATGATAAACTCAATAAACTGAAAACCTTTATATAAGCTTGTAAAAATCAGACATGTGTTTCACTTGAAAGTAAAATTAGCTAAAAGAAAATGAAATAATTCATGTGTTCAGAAATGACTGTTATGAGTGTTATAACTGATTTCTATGAATATTTGTTATAACTGTTATAACTAATTATGGATATTATTGTGTTACACATTGTTATCTTCAGCGTCCGAAGAGCTGACGATGGGTGGAATGCGGTTCACAACTTTTGACTTGGGAGGTCATCAGCAAGGTACGTAACACACCCTGTCATCCAATACATAAATATATAAATAAGGGCAATGACATGGTTGATCAGCCTGTTAATGATAATACATGTTTGTCGCGTTCGGCTGGTATTGATTATTTGTAGAAACAGATGGTGAAATTTATCTTGATGAGAATACAACTTTCATTCATGTCTTGCCTCTAAACTTGTTCACTTAGTAACAGTTGAATATTCACAGAGAGAGAATATACAGTACCTGGATGGGACTAAAGATGTCAGGATCTGAGGCCTTTTCAACTGTATAATATTTGTCAACATAAAAAAGGATATTATTTATTTTATGTTTTTATATGCCCAAAGGGATGTTTTATAATATGGTATGCCTTTTCTGCCTTTTCATTAGCTAATTCCTGTGTGGGTAATCACTTGAATCTTCATTTGTGCTCAGTTAATTGATTTAGATGTGAATAAGAATATATGACAAAGTCCTGTGAGTATTGCAACATATACCAAACTTCGAAAAGGCACAGAACAAAGGTATTTCACATGCAAGCCAAGCGAAAAGTAAGAAAAAATTTGTGATGAGTCATTAAAGGAAAAGAGCAAACCCGACAGTTACCGCCTTGGAAAAGACAGTCGGCAATATGGACCGACTGGGCATGAAATAGTGAAGTAGTGCATGAAATGGAATCATTCAGGGCGGATTGTTCATTCTGGAGGTATTGCCCCCCACTCCCTCCTTTTTTTTAGAAAATTATTGTGAATAAATCTTTTATTTTTTCAGTGGAATTTCTTCTGAGGTTAATCCTATTTATTGCACTTGCGGCTTAACCTAAGGGCATATAAACCCCAGTCTTGCGAAGCTCTTCTTAAAATTATTTTCTATGTTTGTCTGAGTCATAATTCCACGTTATCTTCTGCAGTTAATCAACATATGTGTGTATCATTAAGGTGGTTAAAATTTATCATTCTTTTTTGTCTTTGAATTTGTAAGATTTTGTGAAGGGTTTTTCCACTTTTAACATTGTCAGATCTTCCTGATATAGTTGTACAGTAAAGGTCAGTAAACCATCTTACTGAGTTAGGTGAATATTTACTAAACATTCTTTTACAACAATTATTGAATCAGTGATTTCAAAACACACCATATCCAAAGTATGTCAAGAAAGACGTTTGAAATTTTGCATGACATTGTAACAGTGTTACCTTGCCATAAATACAACCCCTCCTAAGTATATTAAGAAATAGGTTTGAAATTTTGCATGGCATTTTACAGTGTTACCTTGCCATGTGTGTCACCCTTTCAAAATATATCATGATACACATGTACAAGTTTTAGTTTTGCTTGCATAAAAAGCGGTAACTTTGAGTCAAAAGCCGTGGCTGAAGAATGATTGGTGAACACATGGTTAAGTTTCTAGACACATGGCTTATTTAATTAAGCATTTATCATATAAGAACTTAACCAAGTTTTACCAAGTGTTAATTGTTGCTTTATCTTATTAACATTTTCAATTTTATGTTTACAGCAAGGCGAGTATGGAAGGACTATTTCCCAGCAGTCGATGGTATAGTTTTCCTTATAGATTCCCATGACAAAGGCCGAATGATGGAGGCTAAGTCGGAGTTAGATGTAAGTGAACACACTCACATAAACTTATACATTTTTTAAAAACCAAAGCTAGAAATAAATGGGAGTTTTTTTCCAATGCTAAATTCTCTTTTGCTTTGCAAACCCTCCATATGACCAATTCTTTGAATAAATTACATTATTCAGATTGCATTTGTTTCCTCCCTTTTGGCTAGTTATTTGTTATATAGATACTGCAGAAAACATTGATTTTCATTGCTTTATTTATATATTATCACAATGCAATAAAAAGCAAATTATTATTATTTCTTATTAATAGTCTGAAAAAACCTTCTCATAATAGCGATTACTAATACATTTCTTTTATTTTGAAAATGAACACTCGTATTTCAAAAATGGGCATATCTTCATTTAACCCTTTCCTGCATGTATGTGCCATTTTACGCCTTTACAAACCATTCTACAAACATAAAATCATTAGCAGAATCTGCATGACTAAGGGTTTATGTGTAGACTGGTTCAGCCTTAAATATATTATAACAAGTTGAACAAACATTTTTAAAAATCCTTTTATCTCTTTTCAAGAAAAACAACAAAGTCAGTGAATGAAATTGTTAAAAAATGTACATTCCATAATAGACATTTTTTCATTACTAAAATTAGTAATTGCACATGTCATATTCATAAAAAATCTATTTTTCTTATTTAAACCTAGACTAGGGTTCTAAGATTTAGTTTTTAATTAGGAAAGGTCATTAAAAAGGTGATTTTCTAATTACTTTTTACTTTATTTATTTTTTATTTTGGGTTTTACGGCATACCAACATTAATTTTTTTATGTTATTATTATTTTTTTTTATACAATTTTTGTTTTGTTTGTTTTTATAGAGTGGCAAATATGTACCGCAGTGATATACGAGGAGGTTTGTTCAAAATGTTGCATCATACATTTAAAAAAATAAAAAATGTCAAGTTTTTCATGCATAAATGTCAACTGTAGTTGTTTATGATTTGAGAAAGAGTTTGTATCAATGAACCTTCCTCTGTGTTTCAGAGTTTGTTAACTGATGAGATGGTGGCTAACGCACCTGTGTTGATATTAGGTAACAAGATAGACATGGCAGGTGCTGCAAGTGAAGACGAGATCCGACATTTCTTTGGACTACACGGACAGACTACAGGAAGGGTATGGTAGCTTTTTTTTGCAATCTTAATTCTTTATAATCAATAGTCATCTATCACCATTATCATTCATTCTTAATCATTCTCAGTCATTATCATCATCATTTTCATCACTATCACTCATTATTCTTCATCATTATTCTTCATTTATTTTTGTTGGTCATATTTCATTTTCAATTATTTATATATATTTAATGCTTATGCACAAATATGAAAGTTTGCACGAAAAAAAAGTTCTACCAGAATCAATACCAGAAAACTGCAAAATGAAAGTACTTTAAATTAATTGGAATGTGCAGTCTCCATGAAAGAAATTTAAAAACACTGGGCCCAATCCACAAAGCTGGCAATATCTTCTGGACCGGACCAAAGTTAACTGGACCAGTACGATTTTGGCATTTGGACAAAAAAGGTTGGTAAGCTAACCAAGGTGTCATGAGTGGTTAGGTTCAGTATAAGGCTGTAAAACGTTGTTTAGTTAAGTATATTTTAGTATATTATGTTTCCATAATAATTCAGAATTTTGAAAATAATGTGGCTAAAAATTCTGGTGGACGGTCGGTCCATTTACCTTGTAAATTTAATGGACCAACAGAGATTTTGGTGGACTCTGGCCACCGGGTTTTGTCGAAGACTGAGGGTGTATCGTTTCTTTACTCTAAGGTTGAAACATCATAAGCATTTAATTTGTAAGACAAATTTTTAAATTATTTTAAAAATGTGAGTAAAAGTGATATTTACAATACCTTCTCCTTTATCTTTATTCCAGGGTACAATAAATCGCAAAGATCTACCTGGTCGGCCGATGGAACTATTTATGTGCAGCGTGTTAAAACGGCAGGGCTATGGAGAGGGGTTCCGGTGGTTATCTCAGTACATCAACTAGTGCTACAAACGATTGTCAATAGACACGGTGCACGGGATCGAGAAGGTTGGGATGGCAACCTACCACGCGTTGCCTCAACTTCAGTATAACCTAATTGTGACTGAATTTTAATAATTAGGTCAAAGCCTTGTTTTTAGAAAGAAAAAAATGATAATGATTGTAACATCGGTATTTTTAGGTTGATCTTCAAGTAACAAATAGTGGTTAAAAAACTAAATAGTAAATTCACTGAAATTAAAAAAAAAAAAATGATTTAACATACTATGTGATCGGTACTTGTTTCAATATTTATAATAAAATAGATATTGTGAGAAATTTAAGGAAACTTTAGGAATATTTTTTCCTCAAAGTTTTACGTTTTAAGTCCTGTTCATTATTTGCAATCATATTCTATAATGACATATTGAAATATTACCCAGTATCTAGGACTGTTTTCCCTGTGTTCTTTGATGTGAATCCTAATGGGAAATCACTGACAGTCATCAAGGTACTTGTGTCCAAAATTATGTAGATAATTGAAGTCGTTCATTATGTTGCACATTGTAATTCTCGAAAGACTGTTATTTTATTTGCCAAATGTTAAAAAGGTTTGTGATGCTTTTTGCAGACGTAATTATTCTTGCTTCCATTTAAATATTTTAGATAAAAATGAACATGCATAAGTTGTTGTCTTAAACATAATTATATATAATTATATAAACTACAACAATCGTCGGTTATAACGAATAAAGTGGAGTTGTTTCATATATATCAAATCTCCTTTTTTAAAATGATGGCTTTTTTTCAGATGTAATTTTCATCCTTCCTTGTATTGATATAAAATAGGTTCCTTGCTTTTTGTTTTATTATAGAAACCATTGTTTGATTACTTGTAGGATTCTTTAATTTAATTGTCACTCTTGAGAATTTTAGATGATTTTTAAATCGTTTTAAGTGCAAACATATGTACGGAATTACGTAAAATCAAATACAAACTACAGATGTTGCATTATCTGAATATCTTCTTTTATAGCTATCATTTAGGATTTTCAACTAACTGGCATTTTACTGCCTGAATCTATCGAAACAAGACAAGCCTTAAGAATCTGTACTCGATGGGTAAATAAAAACAATTTTACTAGACAGTTTTTAACATTTTCAGAAAAAGGGTCTTATTCATGAGAACATTTCTGTATGAACGAATGAAGTTGCTGAATGTTTTGAATATAAGTGTCATTTAAAGTAGGTTTATTTTTTGTAGATATCACAATTTCTTGGAAGTAAGTGCATGCGTTCTTCCGGAGCTGCAGATAAGAGGAGTAAATCTAATTTGAGTTACCCTATAGCCCATAATTCTTAACCAAACCTTATAGTGTGGGTACTCATTGAAATTGTTTAATAGAGACGATTCTAACAAGTACCAATTATAAAGGGTTTTGAGAAGAAATAAAGGAATTAATATAACTTTTATCTCATAATTCTCAAGCAAACCTTATAGTGTGGGTATTCATTGAAATTGTCTGATCGAGACGATTCTAATGAGTACCAGGTTTAAAGGGTTTGGAGGAGAAATCAAGGATTTATCGGGAGATGTATTCCTTATATCTGGGGTTCTGTCTATGTATAAAAAATAATTATGATTGTTTAGGACTAGCTTAAAATGTGTTACGGTAAATCAAATTCCAGCTTCAATATTAACATGTATATGTACTTTGATTTAATGTTTGAATGAATGTAATTCAACTTTATTTTGGTATGAACTGTTTCATGGCTAGTAAAACAGTTTATAGTAAACTGTCACGCCTAGCAGTCCTGATGTATTAACTCTTTTACCAATTCCATTAACTTTAATTGTGTTTCAATAAGGCAAGTGATTGAATATACACATATTTACATGGACTATTGTTTAGTATAAAAAGCTATAGCACAAGATAATTATATTTTAAACTGAGAATGAATATTGTTGTATTCTAGGCATGAACCTATGTGTGCACTTCTTACTTAAAAAAATGCTTCCTATGTTTTTAACTTCCTTTAGTATTTTGTTCTGTTGTTTATGGCTATATAATTGATTTTCTCCTTGTCGATTAAGTGTTATTGATTGCCCTGCAAAACAATTAAAGGCATATACACAAGGTGTAAATCCTGATCATCTGGCAGCGAAGGTATTTACCGTATCTTGCACAGATTTATATTAAAATGTTTATTGGTTTCTTTTGCAGTCAATGTTGTAACTTTTCTACAGAGCTACATTACTTGTAATTGATTTCATTTGATAAACTAATTATTTAAATGTACTATAGCAGACTTTTACCATTCATTTGTGTATTTGTTAACATGATGTAGTGACTATAAAAAGTGTAAATGATTTCATAACAGTTGTTGATAAATTACTTTATTATCCATCCTTGTACCAAAGTATTTTCATCAATAAAAGATTTCTAAGTGGATAAAATCGCCAAACCTTTTGTTTGATTTTTACTAACAAACAAATTTTTAAAGTATGTGTTAAGCTTTCAACTAAATTGTTTTTCTCAAACATATGGAGTTTGTTCCATCATAAATGTTAAGATCGTTGATCTCTCTTAAGAATGGTTTTCCTTCTTTAGCGTGTTTCATTAATATTTCTGAAATCGCTTTCAAATCACTTTTAAATCTTAAGAGTGCTTTTGATTGATTTGCTACCAATTGCACCCACGACAGTTTGTTGAAACACACCTAGGAGTGAACGAAATTTAAGAATGTTTTTCAATCGATCTTAATATTTATGATGAAATGCACCCCTGGGGTATCGTTTATTAATGAAAACCCTCCACCATAGAGTAATTGTGCTAAAAATCGGGTCAAAATGCCATTATTTTATGTGGCATGTGACAATTCCGTCTCTAAAAACTGAACATGTTTTTAATTCCAATATTACAAGTAATGCTGTCTCTTGTTCATTGTTTTTCTATAAAGAAAGTGAATTTTAGTCATTAGCCCTAGCTTAGTTCAGCATCTATTTGTTTGAAGTAATTTGAAAATGTGTATCATCTCTTTGATTCTTCCATTGTTTTTCCATTTTTTCTGTATTATGTAGAAATTGTTGATTTAGTCCGATTCATGTGATGAACATAACTGGAAATAAGAGTAACTGAACGATAAAAGCAAACATATATGGACATATTTATTGATTGCAATCAGTTATAACCTTATTCATAAAATCAATAAATCTTTGTACAAATTAAGAGTTGTGATTTTTTTCTGTCTCTTTACCACAAGCAGTCTTATCGGTAATATCGAAATATTATGAATAAATAGCATAAATTCAAAGGATTAAGTATATAACACAAATGAATATGACTTGCTTACAGTTGGCCAAAAATGTCTTTTTACAACAAATGTTTCTTGCGCAAAATTGTGACTAAATCACTGCAACATGTTAGTAGTTGTAGAATTGGAAAAAAATGTGAGAGATCTGGTTAGCTCGGTAAGGAGAACATTCATCTTACTGACTTTTTCATCCCAAGTATTCTGACCACAATAGCTCAGGTGGTAGAGCGTCGGCTTGCAGATCGGGCGGTCGTGGGTTCAAACCCTGGCCTGGTCAAACCAAAGACTTTAAAGTTGGTAGTGGCTTCCTTACTAATGCTAGGGGCTAAGGAGACAGCATTACGCCTGACTCATTGGTGTCAGTAAAATGAACCGGCCGGGTTCAGTCCCTGGGCACCTCATAAGTGCCACTGTGCTATAATGATAGAAATGTTGCTGCACAGTATCGGCAAAAATGCCCGCAAATCCCATCCCAAGTATGGGTTTTGCACTTGCTTTTCTTTTTTTTTTATTGCATAGATCATTAAATGCTGCTTTGTGTTGATTTGACAACTGAACCACTTAAAAAAAAATAAAAAAAAACATTTAAGGAAGAGTAAAATCTCATTAGACATGTTCTTTTCCACTGGAATATAACCAGGGAGCTTCTTCCAATCCTGACAAATAAGACACCTGTCAATTACAACCAGGGATTATCTTTAATCAACCAACAAAAGACCTTAGTTGCTATATGGCTCAGAAACATGGGCAGTAACAGCTACCACTCTTGAAAGACTGGACCTGGTAGTGCAATCGGCAGAGCATCG
Organism: Sinonovacula constricta; assembly: GCA_007844125.1. Classification (NCBI taxonomy): domain Eukaryota; kingdom Metazoa; phylum Mollusca; class Bivalvia; order Cardiida; family Solecurtidae; genus Sinonovacula; species Sinonovacula constricta. The sequence goes on along the minus strand of CM017555.1, from coordinate 64,718,565 downwards.
GCTCCAGTAACAGAAGGCCCCGGGTTCGATCCCAGGCCACAGCATACCAAAGTCGTTAAAAATGGTAGTGGTATCGCTTGCTAACGCTCAAGCAAATATAAGGGTAGTTCCATGACTGGTTGGCTCAGTGTCGGGATAATGTGACTGGGTGTGGTATCATGCCATATGTTCATGGCATGATATACGAAATGAAGGCAGCACTATATGTGCTTCAAGTGGACACTGTCTCCAGACAACTGAAATACTGTTGATGGGACGATAAACCCAATAAACAAACTCTTTGAAAACTAGTATGCAATGATAAAGCCATGATAAGATGGATCTTCCTTGTCAAGCCTGAAATGAATGCCCCCTTTGTGTCTCTTCTCCCTCAGCTTAACATCAGAAATATCACTGATATTCTCCAAGTAGGCTGAAATGGCTTGACCATGTTGAGCATAGTAAGGGTGGATATCACAGGTCCATAAACTGAAGGTCACTGGACATCTAGCTCCTGGCAGACCAAAGTTGTATATGGATGAGTTAGTAAAATGGGACCAGGAGCATATTCACAAAACATCTCAAACTGAGTGTATACTAAAGATCAGTTGATGGTCATTTCACAATCAACTGAGTTTTCCCTCAAATTTGTATTCACGAAACGCACTCAACTTATCGACAACTGGGTGCATTTTGTTTGTGTTTGAAGTCAGCCATATTTGAGTATCAACTGAGGGAAGTCAATCCCAACCTTAAAAATTTGTTGAAACTCGAGAGTTAAGGGACCCTTATTATTCATGAATACCGTTTGAGTAAGTACTTGTATTCTCAATTTGAGGGTAAACTAAAATTTTTGAGAAGAGTGGATATTTTAGATGTTTTGTGAATACATGGCCAGAAGAGTTCAGGAATGGGAAATGTCGATCCATGGGACCGCCAGGCCTGGAGCAGGGAAAATCAATCTCGACGGGACAGACAGGCCTCACCCTCGCAAGAGGAATAACAAGAGGCCTGAAAAATGTAAACTGGATATGGATGGATATGCAAATAAAGTACTTGGTGCTTCTTGCAAAGACTAAAACATATTATTGTCACTGCTAAAACATCACTTAAGCCTAACATACATACATAGGAGGAACTAATCAATACAGACTTTAAGCATGTAATATATTTGTACTTTGGGTTTTACGGCACTGTGTCCGATGCTTGATGGGTCATATGGCGCTGAGTATGACAAGGTTTAATGTAAATAAAGTATATTTTTGTTAGAATTTAAATATGGATGTGCAGATATAAGAAAAACTATAAAGTAAATTATAATTAAAAACAGGTTAGGATAATAAAGGCTTTAAAAATTTGTAACTCTATGTGGCTCTGTCCATCTGTCTGTCTGCCTGTCTGACTCTGTCCTTGTCTCTCTCTGCATCCCTGTCTCTCTATGTCCCTGTCTGTCTCTCTGTCTATCTGTCTTTCTGTCTCTTCCCTCCCTCCCTCTCTATCTATCTCTCTATCTATCTCTCTCTGAATGAGTTAGTCTATGCTCAATGAGACAGCATGTAAGAATTACATCTTCTCATCTGTTTTCTCAACAAACAGAGATAGCGGTACTCACCTTTGGTTTGATTACAAGTAATTTGATGTCAACAGCATTTTCCAAGCTTGTTTGTCATTGAGTTAAAATATATTGATTGTTAAGTGGTTTAAAATTCATAGGACTTAAAAAAAATTATACTTATACAAGAAAAAAATTGTTTATTTGTTGGTTTTATGTTCTCAGTTGTATTTCAGTCATCCCAAGAAGTCATAAAGCCGTCACAGTTTTTAGAATGTCATAAACAATTGGCAAAATACCACACCCACTCTTATTATCCTGATACACAGCCAGCCAGTTGTGGTACTAAACTTATATTTACTTGAGCATTATCAAATGAGCTATACCACCACCATTTTTACAACTTTGGTATGTTGCAGTCTGGGTTTGAACCTGGGCCTCCTGTACCTGGAGCTAATGCATACATGTGAACTTTTTTCTGAGGCCAAGATTGGAGATTTTTACTTGCAAAGTGGTAGATTTGTTAATTTCATATAAAATAAAGAAGGAAGTTATCTATTTCCACACAGGCAGATTTCTGAAAATTTGTAAAACATCCCTCATGTTCAGATTATTTTGAACCTTAAAAGCAGGAGTCTCCCTCATAAGTGGGAGAGTTCACATGTTTGCAATGCTCTACCGATTGCTCGATTTGGTCTTGTTCAACAAAAAATTAACTTTGCGCATAATGATACTAGTGACATGCAAAATCATCTATGTATAATATTGTCACTCCTAAGTCCAAATTTCTACACAGACTAATATCTGGAGTCTTCCTCCTCCAATAAATAGCTGGCCTGGTATGTAAAAAACAAAATCTACGTGCAAAACCCCATTGATACACTAGTAACACTCAATAGCACTTAGGAAAGGTGATCTGTGCAATAATTTATAAACAAGGCTAAAAAACAAAAATATAACTTTGCCCTGATTTCATGATATTTATAAAAAATAAATCACTGACTGTATATTGTGTACAAGTTAATTGGTGAGGAGGATTGGTGATTTTGCTAATACAAAGACTGATCATTTTTGTGTGGGTGGTGATGATTCATTGATGAGAATGATAGTGTTATACTTCGAACAAAAGCAACGAGTATAAATATTGTTTCTAAATATACCACTAAAGAAATTTTTAAAAAGTCACATTTCATTGGACTTTCTATTTGCAAAACAAAAATCTTATTACAAGACTTGAGAGATCACTAATTAGTTATACAACAAACTGGTATCCAGACGGGAAATCAGTTATTTTCTTATCAATGTGTTTTTCTCTTTTTTTCACCAATATTTATGAAATAGTTTCTTGGCAAAATTCATTCTTATTTTGATAGAATTGTCTATACAGTTGTTGCAAGGTAATGAGCAGAACACAGACATGGGAAACAACTGCATTAGTCGTAAAATTAAGACTAACCAGAGTTACTTCCCTTGTATCATAGGTAAAAACTAAGGAAATAAAAAATAATGTCTTTATGCGGGCGAACGCTTGAAAGATTACAGACGTTAATGTATGTCAAACAATTAACTTTCTTCAAAGAAACGACAAAAGAAGTTTCAAGCCGAAACTATACCACGTTATCGATTTCTGGGTTCATAATTATGAATCCATGACGTCACTCGCAGGTGACCTTCCGTCATTTCCGGTGTGGCCATAACTCGTAATTTGACAGTCAGTGGATATCAACCGTGCATTTTATTGTGTTAAACTTGCGTGATTTTACAGTGATGGCTGCTTTATATTGGATATAAATCAAGTTCTTCTCCAGATAGTTTCACCCAAACTGAAAGGTAATTTAAAATCCACCGACGTATTTCAGAATCGAGGCAATATGTTGTTCTTACATTGCAGCGGTTGTTTCATTTTCTGTAAACAGGTGGTTACCACTGGACATGTATAATTGTACATGACTGCTTTCACGAGGATCTGATTTGTAATGGTGTCCTTTTTGTGATCTCTTTTGCTAAATCGACAATACAACAAATAAATCATGAAACAGGTTAACAATTGTTGTCTAAGATACATCATTATGACACATCAATCAATGACAGCTAGCTATGACTGCACCTTCATGGCATGTACAATATGTAAACATTGTTTCTAGTAATGTGGATGAGCTTGATGCAAACAGTCATTTTATGTTATTATGTTTCAGTTGTTTTTTATTTTGGTACAGTTATTTACTGGCAAACAGATTTTTAAATAAGCAATATATAATTACTTTTCCTTTACATACCGATATAACCTGTACTGTTATATACAAATAACTGGTTTTGTCATCTTGCTTGTGTGTCAGCCTTATGTTTAAGAAGAAAGCTATTTACAGTTTGTCAGCCTTATTTTTAAGGATCGTTGTCATCACAAGTTTCGCGCTCATTGTCTTTATTCAACTAAATGGTTACATCAGGGCTTTTTTAGGGTTTTTTTGGGAAAAGGCCTCAGTCCAAATTGGGAATTTTTGATGCGGTAAATAGTCAAAGTTGGGAAAAAAAGTAACGACAAATAAAACCAATTGGGAAATTTCAACATTTTTTTTTCTGCATTAAAGCTTAATCTGCCTTGCTTTTGGGTCCTTGAAAGTGTTACAGAGCTCTTCCAGAGTTTGTTCAGAAAGCTCTGCAAGGCCTTCAATACAGATTCTCATTAACCCTTTCACTCATGGTTTGGCGATTTTTGGCGTTGTGCGTCAGGCTAATAGTTTGGCGATCTTTGGCGTTGTGCGTCAGGCTCATGCTTTGGCGATTTTACGCTATGCTGTCATTTCCATAGTTTGGCAAAATTACGCCCTCAAAGTTAAGTGCAAAATCATAAGTGAATACTTCATGTAAAGTCTTTCTTTTATCTTTATTCAGTAAGATTAAGCCTTTATTTATACATTTAGTGAATAAAAAAGGGGGGTTGTTCTGAAAAAAATGTGACAATTTGATAAGTTTGTAGAGCACCCAAATGGAATTTTCCATTGTTTACACTCGCTGGCAAATCTTACCATTTCTAAACCGCAACAACTCTCACATGGTCAGCCTTACAGTAAAAACCGAGTATGCCGATGTAATAAACATCCACTTCCTTCACAATAAATGGAAGTGAAGTATTTGATGTTGAAAAGTTTTGCTGACTTACCGGAACCCCCTGTTGCTTCGGGGCAGCATTGGATCATAAAACCCACTGACTAATGAAAGGGGCAAAATGTTTTATTGCTCTGTGGATCAACTTGGAAGGTATTTAAGCTTCAATTGATTGCCTCGTTCATTAGCATTCTAATCGCTGCATTGTTAACACCTATTGAAAAAGATCTTGTACACAAAATGTTTGATAATATTTTTTGATAGTCTCACTTTATCTTGCTTCAGAAGTATGCCTGATGCTTATGATATTTTGTTTTGTAGTGACACTGAGTCAGAATTTTCTGTTTTGGGGAATCAGATTTAAATGTTGTTATTTAAATAAAAAACAATAGCAATTAATGAATATTTCAAACATAAAATAAAGAAATTGCCTATGACATATTTCTTTTGTTTTATTCAAACCTTTCTTCTAACAATTTATGTAACCTCAAATGCATGAAAAGTATATCATCAGAAAGAAAAATTATTTCTGAATAAACTTTTAAATTGCATAAATATGATTAAATAACTCATTCTAGCTTAAAAAATAGCTTAAACATAACTACTGTCAGCTTCCCACACAAAACCAATAATGCTCTATGAACCTGAGGTACCTTTGTCACCAGTTTACCTATGCATGCCAGGTGGCCTAATAAGCCATCTGGTTATGCATTAGGCATATGGTTATTTAGGAGAACTGTATGAGTGAAAGGGTTAAATTGGAGAGTTTTTCTTGGCCAAGGGAGCTTCTAAAACAAGTGCATTGTAGGTTCACGGTGCTGAACCCTCCCTCCATAGCTGCTGTGCTGGATGGTATTATTGTCATCACCTGCAGAAGTTGGTAGATTCTAGGGAACCCTATTTCAAAATATTTCGCGGGTCAGTATAAAAGCCGGTACTGCACATACCTTTTTTGCTTCATAACTCCTTTCTGTTTTATAAGCAGTCAAACAGTTATGGCGAAAATACTTTTGTTTATAAAATAAAAAATAATTCCTGTTAATTTTCAAACCATATATTGACCATAATGTTATCTGGAATGGCGCAGTGACGCATCTTCAACTTGCATTATGGTTAACGGCTGGATAAGAGTCTATTGTTTCACCGGTTATATTCATACATAAATTCACGGAAAGTAATTTCACAGATCACCAATTAAAAGTAAACAAACAATTCGCCTAATCGGAAAAGTCTCTTGATTTCATGGTTTCTTGTTTATTTATTTTTATAGGTAAAAGGCATTTCGGTTCAAATGGGAATTAATTTATGAAATTGGGAATTTTTTTCTTATAATTGGGAAAAAAGGTTGCTATTTGGCATTGGGAACGGGGCCAAATATCGGCCCCATGAGACGGTTTGAAAAAGCCCGGTACATATAAGAAAATTTTCAAAGTATAACTGTTTATTCTTTCTTCTTTAACAAGGTTTATCATATCGTCAGTTGTAGTATTTAATAATAGTAATGATAATAATAATAATAATCCATAGGAACATATTTGGAAAATAGGAAATTTGTTCCCATATTCATTATGTAGTTGTTAACATTTTATATTAACTGTTTGCTCATTGAACTTGCTTTACAATTCTTCATACCGTGGTGTTTCATTTTATCTTATTATGCTTGTATAGATTTACTGAATTGAAATGAGGTTACTGCGTGTAAGTGTTTATCACTTCTTAAAAACTTCCTGGCATTACTGGATTCACACCTCAGTAAACATGAGAATAGCACCGCTAGTTAACTCTTGTTTTTCATACATTCCTATACATTTCCCATTAGAAATCAGGTTGATGAACTGGAGAGTCAAAGAAATCTCCAGCAACCTTATATTTATTGATATTAAAAGTAATTCCAATAAGCTTTATTTAGTATTATGGCTGTTATTTTATGCTTGAAGTATACTATGATATATTGCGATACATTTAGAGCGTGCTGCAATACATACCACAATATATACATAGTTTCCATGTTATGTCAGAGGCACTGATAAGACAGTTTAAGGCAGCCATCATTGAAGGTAGAAGATAATACAGGCTGAAATCTGGAAATATGTGCTGTATTAAACTCACCACTATGTTTTTAATATCAAATTTAACAGCTTTTGTAAAGTATTTTAAATATCAAAACTATATTTTGATAGTATAAAAGGTAAAAAAAATACAACCAAAAAAGATAAACTGTTCATTTTGTTTAAGGATGAGCCAATAATTTTATTTATTTCTGTGTATTATTTCTTTGTGCATTTATCAATTTAAAAATATTTTATTTTAAAAATATGAATTTCAAGAGCTTTCAAATTGTGTATAGCTTTTAATTTTTGGACCACAAATGAAGAAATTACAAGAAAATTTACACTTCTGTACAATTTATCTGAAAATCCCATTAAGTTGCCATCAAAGATGCCTGCCAATATAAGGGCTCTTCACTTGCCATATTTGATCATACTATAATATGGGGCAATGTCATTTAATATGATGAGCCGATTGAACAACGAATACCTGTGTTAATCATGAAAAAGCTTTATAAGCTATATAACAGGTAAACAAAGATACAGGAAAGTAATATGAGTGTAAATATTAAGCTCGCCTATCCTTTAAAATTGATACTGGTGGTGTGTTGTTTTTTTTTTCAGTCATCTCTGTGCTTTATGTTATTTATTGTCAAGTAAAAGCTTTACGCTCAGAGATTGAAAGAAACTTAATAAGATGATGATAAGGGATTAGCAAAAAACATTTCTTATCAATATGCTGGGTCTTTTTACATACCCATATGTATGTATGATTGAACATTTGTTTTATTTGTAAAAAGTATTATAAAGATTTGATATCTGTGTTTCATTTAAATGGTTTCAAACACTTTTTAGACTTGTTTTGTCCCTTAAATAACAATTTTGGTGGTAAGCTTTCCCTAAAAGCTGTGTGCCCAGGTATTTCAGTGGAAGGTCTCAGGTTCCAGTTCAATGGTTGGAATCCCACTGTGGTTAAAAGGTGTTTTACAACTCATGTCACAGTCACTACACATGCTGACTTACACTTTGTCATATAAACATAGGCTGATTATTAATTTTTAGATGTCGAACCAGTCCAGCACTGAGCTGCCAGCCCAGAATGGAAGCAGTATTCACACCACCCAGGCAGCTACAAACTCTGTTGTTACGACAACCATGGCCTCGCCCAGAAATGTCACCGAGTTGACGCCCCTTATTTTCCTACAGACCCAGGCAGCCCAAGGGATCGCAGGAACGTTCGCCTTTGCTGCCATCTTAATCACCTGTCACCAGGTATGTGTTTATGTCTTTTTTCTAAGTTTTTAATTTAGAAAAAAATTTAAACTTAAAATTTGGTTTAAAGAAATCATACTTCTTTTTACGTGTTGTAAGACTGGTAAATATTTTTATACAGCAGAAGGTCAGGCGTGAGTCATGTGTCTGTCCGTATGTCTGTTAGCAGTTTCTTGTGTGGATAATTTCTCCATAAGTCTTCCATGATATTTCTTCATACTTGCATGCACGATTAATATTGGTGTTAAGTAATGTATTTAGATGAGATAACTCATACTGCATTATTTTTTCTGGAGTTATTGCCCTCTATTATTTTCATTTGCACATTATGTACAGACATCTACTTTGGTAACGATTTGGAAATGCTTGATTGATATTCATGTACGAAAAAAAAAGAAGATATTATAACTCAGATTGCATTTTTTTAATCAGGTCCAGAATTATTTACCTTCTGCATTTTTTTTTGAGAAAATTGTTGTGCAAGCCTTAAAAATTTAGCTTTACTTCTTGAAGATTTCATGACCCTCTCATTGGCATTGTCACTGGTTAAACCCTCATTTTAAAAAAAAAAAGAAATAATTTGAATGATATTTTAACTTCAAACTAATAATACTTGTTTAGTTTAAAAAAAAAAAGCATAACCTATCTAAAAAAATAGCAGTTTCCTCATAAATATGGTAGAGTTATGCCCCTTTTATAATTAGAATTTTCTGTCATTTTTTAAGGTCTTTGTCAACGTCCATTTCTGACAACTGACAAAATATTTACTTGAAACTCAAATTTTTGTTAACTGTCAAAAGCTGAACCTATTGGGCAGGTAACACTAATTAATTTTGGCACAGTTATGCCCCCTTTTTGAAATAGACTTTTCTGTGTTATTAATAAGGTTAGTAATATCTAACATTATCTACACATTGGTAAAAATGGAGCATCTGAATGGATAGTTTTTATTTAAATTGTTTGTTAATATTTGGCCAATCATTTCCTTTGGGTGTACTTTTATGCTGTCATTTTTAAACTTAATTAAAGAAGGTCTAAAGAGGTCTATTTGAGATATATTCTGCTTTCAAACTCTCAAGTCAGTTTTTTTATCTAAACATATCTTAGATTGCTTTTACAATCCCAATGTCTCCAATTTAGTAGCTGAGTTGCCTGAAATGTACTTTACCTCTTTCAACATTGACTTCAAAATTTGACCTAAACCAAGGCCTTCTCTTGTGGAGCTATTTTTAATTATTGGCATTCTGGCTTAAATTGTTTTGTAAAGCTGGTTTTTCTGTTGTTGTGTTTTTCTGAGCTGAGATATATGTACACAATAAATTTTCTTTTTCAAAATTTGACCTAAACCAAGGCCTTCTCTTGTGGAGCTATTTTTGATTATTGGCATTCTGGCTTGAATTGTTCTGTAAAGCTGGTTTTTCTGTTGTTGTGTTTTTCTGAGCTGAGATATATATACACAATAATTTTCTTTATGCATCTTCGAAGTTTCCACCACAAAGGTCACAATATTTAATGCACCTGGTGTTTTCTTTTAGACACGTATTGTTATGAAGACAAGCCCTGTTATCAGTTGCCTGTCAAGTCCTTAACCTGTCATATTTTAAAATAAAAGTAATTATTGTGTGATTATTTGCATCTGAGGATGGGATAAATTTGACGTGTACCTATGAACTTGGCAGCAAATAGTGCAGATCCTGATCAGGTAGCTCATGGCAGGGCCGTCAGATCAGCACCTGCACTATTAGCCTAGTCCTGATCAACATTTGCTTAGCTGGTTAAGTCTTAATTTTCCATTATTGGTTGTTAGCCTAGGGTCGGTGAGGGAGGGTGTGAGGGATTTTGATAGTCGGGGTCATTATTAAAATAAATATGTTATAGCCTCCAGAGGTGCCGGGCGCTGAGCTGTCCTTCCTATCTGATCTTAACTTTGACCAGGTGTTCAGAACTCGGTGTGCAATGTTCGCAGGGGTCGAATCTTCGAGCTTACTTTGCTGGATTTAGCCTCCCACCAAACAAACTTGTTTTCAGTTTTTACGCAAATTATTTTAACCTGATAGATTTGTATATTACTACTCTCATATTTTAATTTTAACCTAATTATACTTGAATTATGTTAAACCCTTCTCATTCGGAACCGTATGACATATCAAGTGTCGATGTGCCTTAAAAAAAAACCCCAAAACAATAACGAAATACAAAAATACCAACCTAACAATCTTCCTCAGACTCCAGGGTCTTTCAACACCTGATTAGAGTCCAAGTCATGGCTGGACTTTTCATAAATTTTGTGCCTGGAGATTTTCCAGCTGACCTGTGGTGCACCAGTGGTTCTACTCAAACATTTATTTGGTTCTTTGGATCGACTTACACGTTGTTCAGACCTCGACAAATACTTGCTTCATGTCCCAATATTGACCATAATTCAGTGTGTCAGCAGAAGGCTAATCGTACTAAGGTTTTTCATATTTTACAAAAGATGGTAAAAAACATATTTCTCAGTGGTCAGTTGAACATTTTTTCTTTTTACCTTTGTACTATGATAAAACAATTATAATAAATTACAATAAAAAATGTTTTCTTTTATTTGTTATAAAAAAATCTTTTGTTAAAAAGATAGTTTTTAATGCCTTTTATTTAAGATAGATTACTTATTACTCTGATGTAAGTTAGAATAAGTTTTGTTGACCTAAAATTGTGTTGCTGTACTTCAAAGACGCAAAAGCATCTTTTACTTATTCAAACATGGTATTTACTTTAAAGTATGTACTGTGATGCCTTGACTGCTCATACCATCTAACATGATACCATATCCTGTCTTTTACCCTCAGCTTGCTACATTACAATAACCCAGAGTAATTATTAGTCATCTTCTTAACATTGACATGCAAAGGGGCCTAGACAAATTTCAAGAGATTCAGCAGCAAATAGTGCAGATCCTGATCTGATAGCTCCTAGCAATGTCGTATAAATACAAGTTTAGCAAGCCAAGCATTAAATATACCCATTTTTCGAGAATTGATGGAATTTAACAGACAGAACAGCGGCGCCCATGGCCGAGCGGTTAGAGTCTTCTGACTTGAAACTCCTCAGCCCCTCACCGCATTGATTCGAGTCCCAGTTAGGGTGGGGAGTTTTTCTAGCTAACCTTCAGTGCGCTGGTGATAATCAGAATATGAGTTTAAGGTCTTCCTCCACCAATAATTAGCTGGACGTCATCGCCAATATGACCATAATTGTGTCGGTGTGATATAACATAAAAACAAAAAACAGAATCCAGAGGCGGCACATTTTGTCTGTCACTTGAGAAGGATACTAAAAATCTTATTTCTAGGCATGGCTGAGATGTTTTGGTAATATCAATAAAATTGCTGGTCTGGTAGGTTGGACACTGGAGTGGGTTTTCACAGCAGGAGAAACAATTTAATGAACCCATCTGAATTGATGGATGACACATGAGAGAGGGAATGGGTTTATTTGTCCTAGTCATTCTCTTTTTTTATATTTTACGATTGCAACCACATAATATTTCACTGAGGCTGTAACATATCTAGTGGGCTGTCACAAGTCTACTATGCAATATTGCACTAGCACCTTACGCTCTTCAGTATTTGGTAATCGGATAAGTTCAATATCATGGGCAGATCGCTTAATGGTTCATGGTTCTCACATAATTTTACCTCTCCCTTCATCCCATGAAAAAATAAGATTATAGATTATTTTTGTTGCCAAAAATACAAACAGTTTGGACTCATAGAAATGGTTTTAGTAGCTTCTCAAAATGCAGGAAATGGATCTGTTTGACTGCTACATTTTGAAATGTTCTGGGACAGCTGACCTAGACCCCTGTAGCATGACTAGTACCTCTGGTGCTCGCTCAGTTTGGACCCAGACACCCTACACCCCATCCCCCCATAATAATGGATCCACCCCTGGATATCATTACAAAGATTTGGCGTGAAGGTTTCAGGGGCCAAAACAAATGTATTCTCTAATGTTCAGAAGGTTGTACATAACAGTTATAACAGCAATGGATCAATTGTAGTATGATTTCTTGAAAATTTCATTAGAAAATTGCTGCCACAGAAATTAAAAGAAGTTTTTAATCAGACCCAGCTAATATACATTTATATACCAATGCTTTGCATTTCCACCTTGACTACAAATAGGAGAGGGTTTTGTTAGTTTTAGTGAAAATATACAGAAAAATGTGGGTGTCTATGGTCTTGTTTTTACGACATTGGACTCCTGATTTGAGGGTCCCGGGTCCAAACCTGAAACTGTCCACCCGATATAAATCTTTCGCCAAAACTATCTGCTCATTGATACTAAGTACCTGAGTACTGGTTCTTCATAGAAAGTGGGTACTTGATTGTATTAATATAAGTTGTTAAGTTATAAGAACTTGTTTCCCAGTCAACTTCAAATAAATACATAGAAGTTTAAACTGTAGGTTCATTTCTCATTTTGTTGTTCTATTGGTAATTGTTTGCTTATAAAACACTTTTTTACCATAGATTTTTTTTGTTGACATAACATTTTAAACGCTTTGCAATTATGCTGAAATTATTTTCATCGCCAAAAAAAGGCCCACTCTCCTTTTTGAAGTCCTGGATTCTGTTAAGAAGAATTAACATTTTTAACGCTTTGCAATTATGCTGAAATTATGTTCATCTCCCAAAAAAGACCCACTCTCCTTTTTGAAGTCCTGGATTCTGTTAAGAAGACTTAACATTTTTAACGCTTTGCAATAATGCTGAAATTTTTTTCATCGCCAAAAAAGGCCCAAACTCCTTTCTGAAGTCCTGGATTCTGTTAAGAAGACTTAACATTTTTAACGCTTTGCAATTATGCTGAAATTATTTTCATCGCCAAAAAAAGGCCCTCACTCCTTTCTGAAGTCCTGGATTCTGTAAAGAAGACTTAACATTTTTAACGCTTTGCAATTATGCTGAAATTATTTTCATCGCAAAAAAAGGCCCACACTCCTTTATGAAGTTATGGATTCTGTAAAGATGCTGTTGTTTCCATCTTTTCAACCCCAGCAGTGAAGTGTTTGGTGTAAAGACCTGGTCCATTGCTGACACTGTCTGGAGAACAATCTCATACATTGTATGAGTAGTTGGCCTAAAAATTCTTCTAAACATCAAAAAATGCTTATCCTGCTAAAAAAAAACACTGACATTATTGTCCTGGAGGCATTAATATGGAAGTGTCATTCACATTAAAGAGCATGCCCTGGTTAAAAATCATAGAGGAGAAAATGTAATTTTTTCAATGCAGTTTCTGTTCTGTTAAAAGCACATGGTAATGATTTCTTGCCTCATTCAGTACAAGTATATGGACCTCATTGACAGGAGAACTGCAGATAAGGGAAGCCAATCTAATTTGGTGAAGAAATATGTATTACAATATTTAAAAAACCCATATATTGTTAACATTGTTACAACAAAAGAGAAATTTTATTCATTGTGCTGGTGTTTTGGGGTGATTTAAATTCTATATATTTTGAAGGGGGCTTCCGTGGCGTAGTGGTAGAGTCGCTGATTTTGAACTCCTCTGACTTTTTAGCCTCGCACAGCATGGATTCGAGCCTCGTTCGGGTTGAAGGACTTTAGGTGGAAAGGTCCTCCAGCTGACTTGTGGTGCGCCGGTGGTTCTACCCAGACATTTGTCTGGGGTCTTCCTCCACTAAATAGTTGGATGTGATCATAATTGGTCACTGCAATGTATTTAAAAAAAGAAGAAAAAAAAACTATGTATTTTGTGTATATGTCATTTCTCCAATGGTAAATGATAATTTTTTCCCACTTTTACTTGGAAATTTCGAAATTTAGTAATTTTTTTCAAGGATTAAAGCCCTAATCTTAATCCTCAACATTTTTCTTTTATTTACTTAGTTAATTACTAGATTAAGTACTTCATCCATATCAATATGGATTTATAACTGAATTACTAAAGCCTAAGCTAGAAATACAAATGATGCTGCTCAGACAGTTCTGGGTGATCTGGATGATACACTATTGATACTTGCCTAAAGAGGTGGTAAAATGGACACTGGAAGTACAATGTCTGACATTAAGTGTTTTTTTTTCTGTTAAGTAGATTCTTTTGCTTTGTGACTTTATGAAGATAATCTCAAGCAATTTGTTGCAAAACAAAACTGAAACATTGAGTTATGAAAATGCAGAATAACTGCACTTTTATGCTTAATTATGGACTGAACCATTTAGACCAAAAAATGATCATTTCAGAGAAAATTTGCAGGTATTAAATGCAAAATGAAGGTTTTGTTTTCAGGGGAGGACAACCATCTAAGCAACACATGCTTTTCCTATGCAGATGCCCTGTTAATAAGATAATGAATTGGTCTTTCTCACCATTTATAGTTTTTGGGTGCCCAAAGTAACAATTTGCTGTTAAATTGCCTCCAAAGTTGTGACTATAGCATTGAGAATAAAATGATTTAGTGTCATGTAACCTTAACCTGGTTAATACTTACTAACCAGGCTAAGAGATTTTCTAGAGCCATGAGCTGTCAGAGGCTGTATTACTAAGCACTCAGAAGTTCCCCACCCAACCCCACCCCACACACATGAGGTGCAACCCACCCCACCCACCTGAGATGTACTAACAGGTGACTGTAGATACCTGTAATGAGGGTATATGGTATACACCTCTTCACAGGAGCTAATTGTGGGATACCTGTAATCTAACTTGACACTGACAGACTTCTCCTTCCTGTTCTTGTCTTTCTGCATTTACACCCAGTCTTTCCCAAGTGTTAGCTTGATCAAGTTCATAATTGTTCTTATTATTTAACCTTTATGCTTAGAATACATATACAATCTGCTCACCAGACCTGGAAGGGCAATTGGTAGAGCATCGGCTCCCGGTATGGGAGGCCCGGTGTTCGATCCCGGGCCACGAATACAAACATCTTAAAAAATAGTAGTGGTATAGCTCGCTTGCTTGTGCTCAAGCAAGTATAAGGGTAGTTCCACAACAGGTAGGCTCTGTGTCAGGATAATGTGACTGGGTGTGGTATCATGCCAGGTGTTCACGGCATGCTATACATTGTGAAGGCAGCACTATATCTGCTTCAAGTAAACACTGTCTTCAGATAACTGAAATACTGTTGGTGGGACGATAAACCCTAATAACAATAAACAATCTGCTCAGCCTCTCAGTGTATGCTGGTAGAGATGGGATGTAGCTGCAGCATGCACATGGTCCAACATAGATATTTGTCTCATATTTTCTTCCTTCTAAAAGCCTTAGATCAAAGGTTCCAGAAGCCAGCCAGCATAAGGGGCAATTTTGGGTGCCCATGGCATAGTGATAACAGTTTGCCGATTTGTGACTGCTTAGCCTCTCAATGCTTGGGTTCGAGTCCCGTTTAGGACGAGGGACTTAAGGTATGAAGGTCTTTCAGCTGACTTGCTGTGCGGTGCACCAGTGGTTCTACCCAAATATGTGTCTGGAGTCTTCCTCCACCAAAAAGCTGGATGTTGCTGTAATGTATTTCAAAAACAGAAACAAACCAACAAAACATAAAGAGCATTTTGAGCATTTCTGCTGAAGAATGCAGATTTTTAAAATTTAATACACTTTTTTTTTTTTATAAAAGATAAAAAATTTCTGGATAATATTTGTCATTTCCTATGATTGCATTTTATGCAGTGGCAATTGATTTTATGCAAGTTTAATCATGCAAATAATTTTGTGTCTGTTGTGCTTTGAAGTTGCTTTTCACAAGACTTTTTGTAGCATTCTTTTTTATAACATTCTGCGATATTCAATATTTGGCAAGTCTGTTGAATCAGCACTTCGGCTGCGAATGAGTCGCTCTAGGATTGGTTGCACTTTGTAGGAATGTCTCGTATTTCCTTAGTGACTGATAGGAAGATCAGATATATATTTATGACAAACATTTTAGTTTTATTTATATTTAAAGCAACATTTAAGTTTTATTTATATTTAACGGTTTACTATCCCAGGCACATTGTTATATCTACTCCCTAGCAGTTTTATATGCACTGTGGTTTTAATATAATACTAAAATAAATATTTGTCAATAAAATTTAGTAGTTGTTAATCTAAAAAAAAGAAATAAAGACAAAAGTGTTATAAGAACAAAATAAAAAATCTGAAAAAGAAAGAAAAAGATTAAAGTGTCATTAAAGCAATATAAAACATCTGACAAAAGATAAGTGGAATAACAGCAAACTAAAAAACATCTGAAAAAGGAAGAAAAAGACAATTGTAATAAAAGCAATATAAAAAATCTGGAAAAGGAAGAAAAAGACCTGTGAAAAAAAAAAAAAAATCAAAAAAAAAATCTGAAAAAGTAAGAAAAAAGACAAAAGTGTAATAAAAGCTAAATAAACAGTCCCAGGATTTTGCAGGATTCAAACCCAGTACATTTTATATGGCTGTCCTGTGCTCTACTCACAGCACCACTGAGTCTTGTCTATCTTTCTGAGACTGCCCAGTGCAAAGCAATATTAAATAACCTATACCCAAACAAACCTACCTCCTCAACATCTGGTCAGCCTTTCTTTCACCAATCCGTGTCGCAGATCTACATTTCTATGTGTAACGCAGAGGTGACCATTATCTGGAAACAACCTCTCTCAACTGGCCGCAGTAACACTCATTATTGATCCAGCACAATTTAGCTATTTTTCTGTGACTCTCTGTTTATTGTCACCGAGATATAAATCAGCACTGCCAGTCCTGGTGACAGTCTTGAAAGCTTCCTGATAGGGGTGCGGTATAATGATCCACTGGTCTGCTAATGGGTCCACAATCCGGGAGTAAGGATTCCATGCTGGTCTTGTATTCCAGGGAGGAGAATCTCCCTTTGGGAAAAACTGCTGCGGAAATCAAGACTTATTTTAAACATCGGGGAAGAACCATTGTTTTTAGGTTTGGCAGAACATTAATTACAAGTAAAGTGAAAAGGGATGCCATTTTGTAAGAAACTATTAAATTTTTGGGTCAGTGGATTAGTCTTAGAGAAGATTTGTAGAGGATAATGGACCCCTTTTTTAGATTTTCTAATGCTCTACCATCATGGAGTAGGATTCCTGGCGGGATTTCCGTTCCGGAAAGGAGAATCTTTCTCCTGGAAAAACTGTTGTCAAACTGTTGACAGTCTATGCACTCTAAACCATTCTCTGCATCAGTAATCCATCACAATTTATTTTCATTTGTTCATAATTTATTAGGTTTGGTTGGGGCTTCTTAGTTATTGTAGAAAGATGAAAAAAACAATGTATTACCATGTAAAATTTCATATTCTAAATTTGCCTTTTTTTACAAAAAATATTCAGATCAGTGCTATTTATAACTGTTTGAGTGTTTATTTATTTTTTTGTATTCAGCCTGTTCCACCAATTCTTTAAACACATTACCTACTAAGCATGGATTACCTACCCTACCAATCAAGGATGACCTAACCTACCAATCATGGATTACCTAACCTACCAATCATGGATTACCTAACCTACTAAGCATGAATAACCTAACCTTTTAAACTTGGCTTACCTAACCTACAAATCATAATTACCTAACCTACTAAGCATGGATTACCTAACCTACCAATCATAAATTACCTAACCTACTAAGCATGGATTACCTAATCTACTAAGCATGGATTAGCTAACCTTCATATCATAAATTACCTAACCTACAAATCATAAATTACCTAAACTACAAATCATAAATTACCTAACCTACTAAGCATGGATTACCTAACCTACTAAGCATGGATTACCTAACCTTCTTATCATAAATTACCTAACCTACTAGGCATAGATTACCTAACCTGGCGATTAAGCATTGATCACTTAACCTATATAGCATGGATTCATCCTGCAGAGGTAAATAGTCTATGTCCAGATTAGCTGACTGCTGCATTTAGCAATCAAACCAGGATCTGAACCATTTGCTGCAGAATTTCTAGCAATTTTGATTTATATCATTTGGCTGTTAGCAAAAAATAACACTAAGGTTTTGTGTTTCTCGTGAATACAATAAATTAGCCTGGCACTGGGAATTCCTTGTTTATGTCAAAATTTTAGATTTTTTTCTTATTTGAGTATTTTTGAAATTGGATTCTTCCAAATGTTAAAATAAATGTGCAAATTTCAAACTTTTTTCATAAAAAATATTTGAAACCATAGAAGTATACTTGTAAAACTGGCCCCAATAGCTCAATGGGTAGAGCGTCAGCTTGCGGTTCGGGTGGTCGCGGGTTCAAACCCAAGACTGTAAAGTTGGTAGTAGTGGCTTCCCTCCTAATGCTTAGGGCTAAGGGGACAGCATTACGCCTAACTCATCGTTGTCAGTATAATGGACCAGCCAGGTTCAGTCCCTGGGCACCTCATAAGTCCTATGCTATAATGATAGAAATGTCGCTGCACAGTATCGGCAAAAATGCCAGCAAATCTCATCCCACTTGTAAAATTGATGTTACATAGAATTATGTTCATCATATAAAAACATATGCAGACGAAAGATAGAATTCTCATTAAAATAGAACTTTGTAGCTAAGACAATCATTCATTATTTGAACTATCATGAGGGTAAACAAAAAAATGTTTCCATATTCAAATTCAATCAAAACTTGCCCTTCTGATGTTATACTTTCTGACTCAACGCATAATTCTCAGAAATTATCAGAAGTATGATAAGCAGGGATATTACAGCCATGCCCAAATGTACTATGGAAATAATCAATAATAATATATTAGTTCTGAAATTAATAATATTGTTCATTTTAGAGATAAAAACCATTCATACCCAAAGGAAAAGATTTTGAAGAAGAGGAGCTTTGTATCAATAACAGGTTTTCGAAACAGGACCTTGTAGTGCAAACTGCAGAGCATTGACTTCTGGAACGGGAGACCACGGGTTTGATCCCAAGCTTCAACATACCTAAGTCATTAAAAATAGTAGTGGTATAGCTCCCTTGCTATTGCTGAAACAAATATAAGGGTAGTTCCTCGACTGGTTGGCTCGGTGTCAGGATAATATGACTAGGTGTGGTATCATGACAGGTGTTCATGGTATGCTATACACAGTGAAGGCAGCACTATATCTGCTTCAAGGGGACATCGTCTCCAAATAACTGAAATACTGTTGGTAAGACAATAAACCCAACAACGAGCTTTTCATTAGGAGTCAGTAACCATGCTTATCTAATTCAGGCATATAGATAGTTTCCGTGTGAGACAGTTTAAGGCAGCCATCTTGGAAGGCAGAAGCTAATGCTGGCTGAAATCTGGAAATGTGTGCTGTATTAAACTCACCACTGTGTTTTTATTTTTCAGTCTATTTCACTAAATTTCATGTTAAATTTAACAGCTTTTATGAAGTATTTTAAATATAAAACTTATATTTTGATAGTTTAAAGGGTAAAAAACATACAACCAAAAAAGATACACTGTTCATTTTGTATAAGGATGAGCTAATAATTTTATTTATTTATTTGTATTAATTCTTTGTGCATTGATCAAGTTTAAAAGTATTGTATTTTAAAAGTATGATTTTCAATAGCTTTCCAATGGTGTATAGCTTTTAATTTTTGGACTACAAATGAAGAAATTACAAAAAAATAAAATTTACACTTCTATACATTTCATTTGAAAATCCCTTGAAGTTACCATCAAAGATGACTGCCAAGATAAGGGATCTTCACTGATGTTGAAACTAGCTATTAGGTAAAATGATACTTCGGTAAAAACAGTATGTAGCAAGACAAATACAGTGAGAACATGATTACCTTTTTATAGCTGATTTCAGAGCTAATATTGATACTCTGTGATTGATAGGCTTTATGATGCAGATGACAGTGGCATGAAAATCTAGTGGCTGTGTACATACATTCTATATAGAAGGATTGATTGGAAACTTTCCTGCCTGGTTATGCCACATGAAGAGAGCCACAGTGCCTGCTGCAGAGTGTTTCAAGTTGTTGATTTACAGCCACTGACACTCTGGCTCCCTGGCTGTGAATGCATTGGTTTAAAGGTGTTATCTGAAAGTTTGTTGCAGAGTGTTTCTAGTTGTTGATTTACAGCCACTGACACTCTGGCTCCCAGGCTGTGAATGCATTGGTTTAAAGGGGTTATCTGAAAGTTTGTTGCAGAGTGTTTCTAGTTGTTGATTTACAGCCACTGACACTCTGTCTCCCAGGCTGTGAATGCATTGGTTTAAAGGGGTTATCTGAAAGTTTGTTGCAGAGTGTTTCTAGTTGTTGATTTACAGCCACTGACACTCTGGCTCCCTGGCTGTGAATGCATTGGTTTAAAGGTGTTATCTGAAAGTTTGTTGCAGAGTGTTTCTAGTTGTTGATTTACAGCCACTGACACTCTGGCTCCCAGGCTGTGAATGCATTGGTTTAAAGGGGTTATCTGAAAGTTTGTTGCAGAGTGTTTCTAGTTGTTGATTTACAGCCACTGACACTCTGGCTCCCAGGTTGTGAATGCATTGGTTTAAAGGGGTTATCTGAAAGTTTGTTGCAGAGTGTTTCTAGTTGTTGATTTACAGCCACTGACACTCTGGCTCCCTGGCTGTGAATGCATTGGTTTAAAGGTGTTATCTGAAAGTTTGTTGCAGAGTGTTTCTAGTTGTTGATTTACAGCCACTGACACTCTGGCTCCCAGGCTGTGAATGCATTGGTTTAAAGGGGTTATCTGAAAGTTTGTTGCAGAGTGTTTCTAGTTGTTGATTTACAGCCACTGACACTCTGGCTCCCAGGCTGTGAATGCATTGGTTTAAAGGGGTTATCTGAAAGTTTGTTGCAGAGTGTTTCTAGGTGTTGATTTACAGCCACTGACACTCTGGCTCCCAGGCTATGAATGCATTGGTTTAAAGGGGTTATCTGAAAGTTTGTTGCAGAGTGTTTCTAGGTGTTGATTTACAGCCACTGACACTCTGGCTCCCAGGCTGTGAATGCATTGGTTTAAAGGGGTTATCTGAAAGTTTGTTGCAGAGTGTTTCTAGGTGTTGATTTACAGCCACTGACACTCTGGCTCCCAGGCTTTGAATTCATTGGTTAAAAGGTGTTATCTGAAAGTTTGTTGCAGAGTGTTTCTAGTTGTTGATTTACAGCCACTGACACTCTACCTGGCTGTGAATGCATTGGTTTAAAGGTGTTATCTGAAAGTTTGTTGCAGAGTGTTTCTAGTTGTTGATTTACAGCCACTGACACTCTACCTGGCTGTGAATGCATTGGTTTAAAGGTGTTATGTGAAAGTTTGCTGCAGAGTGTTTCAAGTTGTTGATTTACAGCCACTGACACTCTGGCTCCCTTACTGTGAATGCATTGGTTTAAAGGTGTTATCTGAAAGGTTGGATCATTGTTTTTCTCATATGCAACCAACAATTCATTGTTACCTGAAAAGATCAAGTGAAATGCTGTTAACTGGTGCCCAATGTCCTTGTTTTTAGTAAAGCATGGCACCCATACTTTTTATTACAAAATGCATTTCCGATCTGAGCCACACTTCACAGTTAGCTATTTTTAAATTAAGAAAACCATGTGGCCACTAACTTTCTAGAACGCGTTACATGGTCATTCGGGTAATCAGCCCTGACATCGATATCTATTTTTAGATGAAATTCCCATTGTGCCTGTTTATTTTGGATTCGGAAATAATGAACATTTAAAGGGATATATTTTATGATTTATGCTGCTAGCCATTGAGGTATTGTTTTAAATAGCTTTTACTTAAACTAAAGTACAATTTTATGCAGCAATTATGTACAAATGCCCAAGAACAAGAGTAATATGTTTTAGCATGTAAAAGACATATACTGTTGGATACCACCTTTAAAGGTAATATTTGAAAGTTCGGGCCAAATACTTTTTGTTAAATAACAAAGTAAGAAATTGTTATGTGTAAAAGTCCTGCAAAAAACTGTTCATTGATGCCATAGATCTGAGTAAAAGCAATGCATTAATCCACAATCATCATTGCAAATGGGTATTACCTGTCTGAGCCATTCTGCAACCTGGGTTAGGAATGATATATTTTATTTCCATAGTTTCTATGTTATAAAATCTTATTACCACACTAAGCAAGTTGGAAAGGTTTCAAATGATTAAACTTATATATGTCAGGATTTTAGACGTTCATATTTTGCATTCATTTCCTCACGTGTCTGCTTTTTACCTGTTATTCATTAGAAAAGAACGGAATATATTCGAAAGAATTACTGCAAAGGTTATTTCCCTTGTAATTGTGCATAAATTCAAAAATGGCCAGGATAAGCGCCTGTTAGAAACATGTATATTTACTACTTGGTCACAATGACCTTGGCGCCTAGTCAACATCCCTCACTTGAGGGCATCAGCCAGGGTGGGCAAATCAAGAAAACATTGGGTAGGCACCATTTCAATTTAAAATCATTCTATCCAGATGTCAGGACTGATCTTAATCTCAGAATTAAAATGTATTCACCTGTGCAGAATAATAAAAACACCCTGCTGGTGGAAGCAGACCTTCTTTGAAATACACCCAGTCAAATGTGTCTAAACAAATAGTGCAAGTTGTCTGGGCTGCTAATGGCACACTGATCATTCTTAGATTGCAAGCTGTTTCATCAGTTGTCAGAATGGGGGGGTGGGGCCCATCCCCCACTTCCTAATTCCTAAAGTGGCTTCCCTCCTAACGCTCGGGGCTAAGGGGACAGCATTATGCCTGACTAGTCGGTGCCTGACTAGTCGGTGTCAGTATACTGGACCAGCCAGGTTCAGTTCCTGGGCATCTCATAAGTGCCCCTGTGCTATAATGATAGAAATGTCGCTGCACAGTATCGGCAAATCTCAGTGCTGGTCATGGCAAGATTTTTCATGTTGGGAGGTCTTGAGCTATAACTTTGCTGCTGATTCTACCCAGACATCTGTCTTGGGTCTTCCTTTAACAATAATTGCTGTATGTTGCCAGTGTGACCCTATCATTGGAAGTCTGTGTGGTTTAATAAAAAAAAAAAGAACAAAATTATGATTAAGATATATGCCAGTGATTCTCAGACTGACTTTCAGCCTCAACACTGGCACTCAGCCTCCCTGAATGTCCAATACAAACATACTAGATCAATTCAATTATAAGAAGCAACATCCACTGTTGACATGTTTATTCAATTCCAATGATGGATTATCTTCATATGTTTGAATAGACTTAGCCTATGTCATTGTGGCTAAGGACTCACCATGTAATGAGTCGAGATTTCTCTCGTAAGTTTAATGAGTATATTAAGGAGCAGTATTATTATCCAGAAAATAAATATTAAAGATATTAAAGATATAGCCCCAATTTTTTTTTTTTTTTTACAATTGTGGCATAACTCTAAGTTTAGCATTTACTTACAGCTATGAGTACTGGACTAGGTAGCACAATTGGTAGAGCATCATCTCCAGGAAAGGGTGGTCTGGGGGTAGACCCAATGCTGCCATATCCCAAACTCATTAAAAATGGTAGTGGGATATAGCCCTTGTTAACGCTCAAGCATATGTTAGGAAAGTTCCAACTACTGATCGGCCTTGTAGTCATAATAATGTGAATGGGTGTGGCTATACAGTGAAGACAGCACAATATTTGCTTCAAGTTAACATCCTTTTCAAATAACTAAAATTCTTCTGTGCCGTATGACCTGTTAAGTATCGGCGTGCCGTAAAACCTAAAATAATAACTAAAATTCTATTAACTTGCGGCATTTGGTAATGACCCATTACCCATACGAAAGTCTTTATTACCTGCTCACAACTTCATGCATAGCTTAAAATGGGTACCGAATATGACTTAGCAGCAAATAGTGTAGACCCTGATCAGACAGCCCCTAATAGGGAACAGCCTGACTGATCTTGATCTACGCTGTTCACATAGACCTAATATTGCAGGTGGTAGAGCGTCGGCTTGCGGATCGGGAGGTCGTGGGTTCGAACCCCGGCCGGGTCTGACCAAAGACTTTAAAGTTGGTAGTAGTGGCTTCCCTCCTAACGCTCGGGGCTAAGGGGGCAGCATTACGCCTGACTCGTCGGTGTCAGTATAATGGACCGGCCGGGTTCAGTCCTTGGGCACCTCATAAGTGCCCCTGTGCTATAATGATAGAAATGTGCTGCGCAGTATCGGCAAAATTGCCGGCTAATCCCAATCCCAATCCCTAATATTGCATAATTATCTCAGTTGAAGAGTTCGTTCCTGCATACCTCTTAAAGGAGACACCATTTTGTGCACAATTTCAGAAGCTAGCTGATCAGGTATGCATAATTTGCAAATGATATTAAGCATTCAGCACAGGCTTGATAAATGTGTGCTTATGTATCGGAGGCCCTGGGGTCGATCACGGGCCATGACATACAAAGGTTGATAAAAATGGTAGTGGTACAGCTCCCTTGCTAATGCTCTAGCAAATATAAGGGAAGTTTCATGACTGGTTGGCCTGGTGTCAGGATAATGGGACTGGGTGTGGTATCATGCCTGGTGTTCACTGCATGCTATACACAGTGAAGGAAGCACTATATCTGCTATCTGCTTGGACAATGTCTCCAGATAACTGAATTGCTACTGGTGAGACAATAAACTAAATAAAAAAACAAATGCATGCTTAGCAGGTTAAGTGTACCTTATTCTGAAACAGTAAAAGGTGACACTGTTTTAGGCAGTGGGTCTGCATTAGGAGCTGACTGATATAACTCAACACTGTTTGCTTATGATTATAATTGGCTTAGTAAATTTGGGCTTGGCAGAACCTAAGATATGAAGCGTACATCTCCAGCTTAATCCTTTATCCCTGCTCCAAACCCCTTATACCTGGTACTCATTAGAATCGTCTCAATTAGACACTTTCAATGAACACTACCAATATAGGGTTTGGTTGAGAATTATGGGATATATGATGACAAAAGCAGATTATTTTACGCCTCATTTGAATCTCTGGCTTGTAGACATTCGGAGATATGGTAATTCGTCATGTACTGTGAATCTGGTGTCCATGCTCCAGTCATGGTATCTAGATCAATGAAGCATCCATGGTAACAAAGGCATCGCCTTGGTAACATATTAGATATGTATTGGTAATGTAGTGGTAACAAAGTGGTCAGTAGATGAGGAAAGGCGGTCACATAAGAGACAGTAGGCGGCGGCATTCTGGCTAGTGATTTGATAAATAATGTAAATTGGATAAAAATGTCAGGGACAAAAATGTAATAATGAGAGTGCTGGAAATCTGTGTCTGTTGTTATCTTTTAAGCACTTAAATAAATAATGGAAAAAATACTGTTTTTGACTGATGGTACAATAAATCTGTGCTTCATTTCTGCTGTTTTTTATTGACAGTTAATAGGGATTGTTGCAATTTTTGCATGTGTGAATGTTTTTGCATTGTTAATGATATGACCATACCACTGGTTTGTTGTATAAAACTGTCCCAAATAGGTGATCTCTCTTGATGAAATCTATTTCAAAATGCATTTTTTTCTTGAAGATGGCTATTTTGGGATATTTATTTTTCTTTTATGTTTGTTTGTTTGTTTATTGGGTTTATCGTCCCAGCAACAGTATTTCAGTTATCTGGACACGGCGTCCCCACTTGAAGCAGATATAGTGCTGCCTTCACTGTGTATAGCATGCCGTGAACACCTGGCATGATACCACGCCCAGTCACGTTATCCTGACACCGGGCCAACCAGTCGTGGAGCTACCCTTATATTTGCTTGAGTGTTAGCAAGGGAGCTATACCACTACCATTTTTAACGACTTTGGTATGTTTGGCCCGGGATCGAACCCGGGGCCTCCCGTACCTGGAGCCGACCCTCTACCGATTGCGCTACCAGGTCCGGTTTTCGATTCCAGCAAACTGAATTCAGCAATCGTGAACACCCTTTGTACATTTACATTAACATTATTAGTGCAAATCAATATTGAGAGGATATCCTTGGCTGGAAAAAACTCGATTTAAACAAAAAAACCTTGAAAATGTTCTGGAATTTTACTAGCAAAACTTTGTATGAACCCTGGCTATGGAACACAGTACATTTTGGTACATGTTCTTCCACAAATATTAAACCAGAAAAGGAGAGAAACACGTTGTTTTTTTTATGTCAGCTGTTTCCAGCATATTCCATTATTTCTCTATTTGTTAATTTTTCCAATTATCACTTTTTATTGTATTGTTATTTATGAGATAATCTCTAATCATTTTTCTTTAAAACCCTAACTTCATATCTCAAAACTTTTTGGCCTAGGACGAGGTTGTTCAAGTTCAATGATACAATGCATTTTAATTAACACCCAAAATTTGATGTAAATGTACCACTTGAAAATTGCAAGGTCATACATTTGTGAAGTATACAACCTTAGTAAAGTGTGGAATATCACTTATTTTAATCAGAATTCATTATATCCAATTTCTTTCTAGAAATGTTTTTTAATATTCACGAAATGTACTATTTCATGAAATATTATAACAAATCTCTATGTTTATTGCCATTTAAACTGTTTCTTACAAGTCACTTGATCAGTAGTGGCCATTAGCAAAATGTCAAACTATATCATTGTAACTTTATAGCCTATAGATATTTGAATTTGTTACATTTCTTGAAAAACAAACCCACAATATTTCCATTACATAACCACAATGATTTCTAATGTCATGGTGGCCATAGCAAATTATGTTTGAGGACCCAGTCACCTATAGGTAAAAAGTTCTCAACTTCATCGGCATAATTCCACTTTCATATGTAATTTATTGATTTACATAAATCTGCAGATGGTCGGTCATCTTTTATAGAAAAAGATCCTACAAATCTGCTTTTTAAAGATGGTATCCAGCAGTTTGCCTTTATCAAATACATGTGAAAATGTCTAAACCCTGTTTTGGGGAATTTAAAAAATGAATTTTTACACTACCTCAAATGTTACTGCACACCAATCTTGCAAAAAAAAATCTCTTATTCTTCATTCTTTCCAAATCCATAAAGAATCATCAAGAGATTTCACCAGACCGGGTAGCACAATTAGTAGAGCAATCCCGGTCTGAGACATACCATTGTCATTAAAAATGGTAGTGGTATAACTCCCTTGCTAATGAGCAAGCAAAGGTAGTTCCACAACTGGTTGGCCCGGCGTCAGAATAATGTGACTGGGTGTGGTATCCTGCCAGCTTGCTATACACAGTGAAGGCACCACTATACCTGATTCAAGTGGACACCGTCTCCAAATTACTGAAATATTCTTGGTGGGACAATAAACCCATTAAACAAAACAGATTTTTTTTAAAACTTCAGTTTGACATTGGAGGGGATTACCCAGATCTCATAGTTAAGTGATCACTTGATTGGAGTCCTTGTCTGGTTTAAGTTTAAAAATAGCTCAGATAGGAAGTATGTGCTTGTCATGATAATTGGGGTGAAATAAAATCATAAAAATGGACGAAAACTTATTTCTTATGGTCATGAATTTCTTTACCAGAGAACATATTTTCTCAAACTATTATGACTGTATCACATATTCTACAAACTGCAGAACATATTTTCTTGGTCTATCACATATTCTTCACCTTATGACAGTTGTTCAATAGGTTTAAATGCAAACATGTAACATAGATCACTTGACTTAAAGCCATTATTCCTTTAATCCTGTTCAGGTATGTACAAATCACTTACCAACTTTAGTCTTGAGTCTTTGGTTTGACCCCGCCGGGGTTTGAATCCACAACCTCCCGATCCGCAAGCTGATGCTCTTCCACCTTACAGCACACTGTCACTTGATATGCCATACGGCGCTGATTTTTTTTTTAACTGCAAAAGTACACGTGTTTAAGCACCCCAGTCGGTCCATATTGCCGACTGACCATTCCAATGTAGTAACTGTCGGGTTTACTCTGTTTGTTAAATGACTCATCACAGATTTGTTCTTATACATTTGGCTTGCATGTGCGTACCTTTGTCCTGTGCCTTTTCAAATTTTGGTTTATGTTGAAATTGCCATAGGACTTTGTCATATATTCTTATTATGTACATATGATCATAGGACTTTGTCATATATTCTCATTATGTACATACACATGCATAATGGAGATTTCACTTCCTTTGTCTAGAGTGAGATGAAGTGGTAATTACACTGTAAGTTAAGTCATTAGTCCCTCCTCAACTCTAGTATGGTCATATATTATTCACTGCATTCCTAGATTGATCTGTTTATGCCAGTCTTTGTCCTGTCAGCTAAGAAACTCTCTTGCCTTTAGAAAATACGAGACTGATGGATTTATTGGCAATAGTTGTTTTCTGCTGATAAAGGAGGTAACATTTGTATGAAGATTTAGTGAATATATTATTTAGTAAAAAAAAAGACTTTTTAATATTAGGTCAAGCAAATCACATATTATAACCATTAGTTATTTAATAGTTTAAAAAAAATGATCTACATAAAATTTTCCTCCCGTACCTGGAGCCGACCCTCTACCGATTGCGCTACCAGGTCCGGTTTTCGATTCCAGCAAACTGAATTCAGCAATCGTGAACACCCTTTGTACATTTACATTAACATTATTAGTGCAAATCAATATTGAGAGGATATCCTTGGCTGGAAAAAACTCGATTTAAACAAAAAAACCTTGAAAATGTTCTGGAATTTTACTAGCAAAACTTTGTATGAACCCTGGCTATGGAACACAGTACATTTTGGTACATGTTCTTCCACAAATATTAAACCAGAAAAGGAGAGAAACACGTTGTTTTTTTTATGTCAGCTGTTTCCAGCATATTCCATTATTTCTCTATTTGTTAATTTTTCCAATTATCACTTTTTATTGTATTGTTATTTATGAGATAATCTCTGATCATTTTTCTTTAAAACCCTAACTTCATATCTCAAAACTTTTTGGCCTAGGACGAGGTTGTTCAAGTTCAATGATACAATGCATTTTAATTAACACCCAAAATTTGATGTAAATGTACCACTTGAAAATTGCAAGGTCATACATTTGTGAAGTATACAACCTTAGTAAAGTGTGGAATATCACTTATTTTAATCAGAATTCATTATATCCAATTTCTTTTTAGAAATGTTTTTTAATATTCACGAAATGTACTATTTCATGAAATATTATAACAAATCTCTATGTTTATTGCCATTTAAACTGTTTCTTACAAGTCACTTGATCAGTAGTGGCCATTAGCAAAATGTCAAACCATATCATTGTAACTTTATAGCCTATAGATATTTGAATTTGTTACATTTCTTGAAAAACAAACCCACAATATTTCCATTACATAACCACAATGATTTCTAATGTCATGGTGGCCATAGCAAATTATGTTTGAGGACCCAGTCACCTATAGGTAAAAAGTTCTCAACTTTATCGGCATAATTCCACTTTCATATGTAATTTATTGATTTACATAAATCTGTAGTTGGTCAGTCATTTTTTATAGAAAAAGATCCTACAAATCTGCTTTTTAAAGATGGTATCCAGCAGTTTGCCTTTATCAAATACATGTGAAAATGTCTAAACCCTGTTTTGGGGAATTTAAAAAATGAATTTTTACACTACCTCAAATGTTACTGCACACCAATCTTGCAAAAAAAAAATCTCTTATTCTTCATTCTTTCCAAATCCATAAAGAATCATCAAGAGATGTCACCAGACCGGGTAGCACAATTAGTAGAGCAATCCCGGTCTGAGACATACCATTGTCATTAAAAATGGTAGTGGTATAACTCCCTTGCTAATGAGCAAGCAAAGGTAGTTCCACAACTGGTTGGCCCGGCGTCAGAATAATGTGACTGGGTGTGGTATCCTGCCAGCTTGCTATACACAGTGAAGGCACCACTATACCTGGTTCAAGTGGACACCGTCTCCAAATTACTAAAATATTCTTGGTGGGACAATAAACCCATTAAACAAAACAGATTTCTTTTAAAACTTCAGTTTGACATTGGAGGGGATTACCCAGAAAATGATATAACATGATCTCATAGTTAAGTGATCACTTCAGGGTTGGGCGGAAAATACCACCCCCTGTATTTACCGGTGGTATTTACCGGTATTTACCGGCCTGGAAAATACCCCCCAAAGTGGCAAATACTGGCAAATACTACAAAGATGAGGTTTTTTGCCTTAAAATACTACAGAAATCTCAATTTAGTTGACAGTTATTAATGTATAAGCATAATAATAATTCAATTACTCAGACATTTTATTTAAATATCATATCAGGTGATCATTATAAGCACATATGGTAAAAATAATTTTTAAATAACTGTCTTTTTTTACTTAGAACCTAAAATACAGCAGGTGAGAAATTAATGCAAATTCACCTGTGCACCTGGCTATTGACATTTAACAGGCAAAGCCATATTGTCTAGACAATTAAAACAACAGGTTTCAAACATTGGGCTGTAATAGCTAGGGACAACAAATACAACAGTAAAGTGTCATAAATTAAATTTTGAAGTTGTCCACATGCTGACTATAGGGGATAAATATTGTATTGTATAAATTCCATGGATGGCAAATTCAACTGACCATTTTTTTCAGTACTTGATCATCACTTGATTGGAGTCCTTGTCTGGTTTAAGTTTAAAAATAGCTCAGATAGGAAATATGTGCTTGTCATGATAATTGGGGTGAAATAAAATCATAAAAATGGATGAAAACTTATTTCTTATGGTCATGAATTTCTTTACCAGAGAACATATTTTCTCAAACTATTATGACTGTATCACATATTCTACAAACTGCAGAACATATTTTCTTGGACTATCACATATCCTTCACCTTATGACAGTTGTTCAATAGGTTTAAATGCAAACATGTAACATAGATCACTTGACTTTAAGCCATTATTCCTTTAATCCTGTTCAGGTATGTACAAATCACTTTATAACATAACATTTTTGTGCTTAGTCTCAAATCTTTTCACATAAAGTATTTTTATTTTACATTAACTGCAAAGAAATTTTTTTAAAAAGTATGATGCTTTGTGTTGCTTGTCATGACTTGGTCATTAGTACTTTTTTGTCAAAAATGTCAAAACTTTTTGTTTGTGGGAGCCTACTGACCTGAATCAACACTTTTTTGCCTAAGCTTGTCAACCCATGTTAAGTAAGGGATGGGATTTTCCGGCATTTATGCCGATACTGTGCAGCGACATTTCTATCATTATAGCACAGGGGCACTTAAGAGGTGCCGGTCCATTATACTGACACACTGAGTCAGGCGTAATGCTGTCCTCCTAGCCCCGAGCGTTAGGAGGGAAGCCACTACTACCAACTTTAGTCTTGAGTCTTTGGTTTGACCCGGCCGGGGTTTGAATCCACGACCTCCCGATCCGCAAGCTGATGCTCTTCCACCTTACAGCACACTGTCGGTTGATATGTTTAAGCACCCCAGTCGGTCCATATTGCCGACTGACCATTCCAATGTAGTAACTGTCGGGTTTACTCTGTTTGTTAAATGACTCATCACAGATTTGTTCTTTTACATTTGGCTTGCATGTGCGTACCTTTGTCCTGTGCCTTTTCAAATTTTGGTTTATGTTGCAATTGTCATAGGACTTTGTCATATATTCTTATTATG
Organism: Sinonovacula constricta; assembly: GCA_007844125.1. NCBI lineage: Eukaryota > Metazoa > Mollusca > Bivalvia > Cardiida > Solecurtidae > Sinonovacula > Sinonovacula constricta. The sequence goes on along the minus strand of CM017555.1, from coordinate 64,687,017 downwards.
TACAAATGATCATAGGACTTTATCATATATTCTCATTATGTACATACACATGCATAGTGGAGATTTCACTTCCTTTGTCTAGAGTGAGATGAAGTGGTAATTACACTGTAAGTTAAGTCATTAGTCCCTCCTCAAAACCCCGGCCGGGTCAAACCAAAGACTTTAAAGTTGGTAGTAGTGGCTTCCTTCCAAACGCTCGGGGCTAAGGGGACAGCATTACGCCTGACTCGTTGGTGTCAGTATAATGGACTGGCCGGGTTCAGTCCCTGGGCACCTCATAAGTGCCCCTGTGCTATAATGGTAGAAATGTCTCTGCACAGTATCGGCAAAAATGCTGGCAAATCCCATCCCTTCTTTTGTGTTTTACTTTTATTATGTCTGCAAAGAGGGGCATAATTAATGCACTTGCAATATAAGGGATATAGCTGTTCCCTAGATCTTAGCGTCTCTCCGCATGGGTTCAAGTCCCATTTGAAGCAAAGGACTTAATAAGGGAAGGTCTTCCAGTTGATCAGCAGTGCGCCAGTGGTTCTGCCCAGACATTTGTTTGGGGTCTTCCTCCACCAATATAGCTGGACGTCGCTATAATGATCATAATTGGCCGCTGCGATATGTATTTCAAAAACATAACAAAACTGTAACTTAGACAGCCACGTTGCATTTGTATGAAATAGTTAGCAAATGGCTAAGACTGGGTATCAGTAGTTGATAATAAATGTAACAGATTATGATTTCAAAGTTTTATGATTGTCCATTGAGAATTATGGACCATTCCAGTAGGTCCCCTCAGTGATTAACTCAAGATTTATTACAGGTCGTGAACCCATAATTTTGTTGCCAATAATGGGACTTATGTTACACTGTCCTTTCATGTACATGCATGTTTGTTCAATATAATTGCAAATCATCGAAGCAATTACAGTTCTGACACAATACACGGACAATAATTTCAGTTAGATGTAGGTCCTGATAAAACATTGAATTAGTTAATTAAGTTTTTTTGATACAACACTGATGGTTCTTCGCAAATTTTGATCTATTTAGTAATGTGTATACACCATGTGCTGTAGGTTGCATTCAGGATTTCCCTTCATTCACTTGTGAGCACTTTTTAAAAGGCAAATAAAAATTTGCCAACTCTCCAAAGTGAACTCTGTTTTCTCTCTCATCCCATGTAATTTTCACTCATCCAGGCAGCTAGACAGGTGTGTTAATGTTACTTTTGTTTGCTTGTAACCAAAATAAACTTTCAGAAAACCATTGTTCTATTTTTTTTTAATTTTCCAGAAATTTACATTTTCCATGATCCATATTGCACACTCTACAGATAAAGGGGTTCTACAAAACTAAGGAACCAGACCTGGTAGCGCAATCGGTAGAGCGCCGCCTCCAAGTACAGGAGGCCCCGGTTTCGATCCCGGGCCGCGACATAACCAAAGTTGTTCAAAATGGTAATGGTATAGCTCCCTTGCTAACACTCAAGCAAATATAAGGGTAGTTCCACGACTGGTTGGCCCCGTGTCTGGATAATGTGGCTGGGTGAAGTATCATGCTAGGTGTTCATGCATGTTATACACAATGAAGGCAGCACTATATCTGCTTTAAGTAAACACCGTCTCCAGATAACTGAAATACTGTTGGTAGGACAATAAACCCAATTTACAAAACTAAGGCTTCATTTGCGTGGCATTGGAAATGACCTTTCCAGAAAAAGTTGATGAAAACATCAACTACATTTATTGTGTTATTTAGACAAAAAGTCTGCCAGACATGTCATTTTTTCCATGAGCCCTTTACTTGCTGAAAAAAACTTTTAAGGTGTGGTATATTTTATATTATTTTATTAATGCTGTTCCCAGCAAGTAAAGGGTTAAGGTCAATAAAAACTTTTTTTTTCTTTCAATTAAGAGTCGTTATCTCATGTTGATTTACCAATGTGCCATGCACTAAGGCAGATGTGTAGATCGGAATGTCATAAATGTCAAGAATGGCCTGCGTGAGATATATGGTCAGGATCTGCTCTGTTTGATGTGGCGTAGATATCAATATGTAAGGTTAAATTTGTTGTTAGAGGCTGAGAATTACTGTCATATTGAAAATTATTATAATATTGAGAATTGTTTTAATATTGAGAATTGCTATAATGATATTGAGAATTACTATAATATTGAGAAATTACTATAATATTGAGAATTACTGCAATTTTGCATTGTTATAATATTAAGATACAATATTGAGAATTACTTTAATATTGAGAATTGCTATAATATTGATGATGTAATCTTGAGGATTTCTATAATATTGAAATATTATATTGAGAATTACTGTAATATTAAGAATTGTTATAATATTAAGAATTACTCTAATATTGAGAATTACTCTAATATTAAGAATTACTAAAATGTTGAACTGTTATAATATTGAGATATAATATTGAGAACTACTATAATATTGAGAATTACTATAATATATGGAATATGTTATATATAAATATAGACACAAACATTCATTTAACTTCTGCTGAAGCCTTCATGGTGACATTCAATTAAATAGCATGTGGATTATATTATACAGTTGAATGGTAATTACAATGCTACAATGCTTTAATTATATGCATTCATGTTCACAGGTAATTAATCATGTACTTTTCACAGGTAATTAATCATGTACTTTTTGCTCATTTGAATTTAAATGAGAATTGGTATTAATTATTAACCTAATACTATATTACAGTTAACATGTTGAGATATTTTTTTATTCTTAATTCAAGTGATACTGATGGCTGACTGTGTAGTAGGTAGTTAGTATGTTGGGTGTATTGTCCCTGTAATAGTATTTCAGTTTACTGGAGATGGTGTATGTATCAGTATACTTTTTGCCATTATAAGAAACTGAACCATATTTTGAATCACATTTTCTTTTAAGACCAGGCTCATTGCGGCGCCTTGGATGTTGTACATCCATGCTCGTTCTTGTGTTCTATCTGGAATCCTGACTGGAATAATGCTGCTGTTCATTTGTATGCTGGAAATCCCCTTGTGGGATGGTCACCATTTACCCAGTATTTGCATTCCTTAAACTGCTTCTTTTTTGTTTAATAACTTAAAATAATTACTTACTCCTAGTAAAGCAGTTGATATGGTTAAGGGGAATAATTTAGACCCAGATTTTTTTATCCACAGAGACTCTTTGATCAGGATCTACACTATTTCCTCTTATAAGTCGAGCTTTTATCGCATGTTGTTATTGCTAATACCCTCATTATACTGTATGTGTTAGTGGCAAATTTGACAGGTTACATTTAAATTATTGGCAAATTTAACAGGTTAGTTTTGAGTTATTGGCAAATTTTGCAGGCTTCATTTGAGTTATTGGCAAATTTTACAGGTTACGCTTATACAATTGGTAAATTTAACATATTATATTTAATTATTGGTAAATTAAACAGGCTACATTTAAAATATTGGTAAATTTAATAGGCTACATTTAAATTATTGGTAAATTTAATAGGCTACATTTAAATTATTGGTAAATTAAAGAGGTTATGCTTAAATAATTGGTAAATTTAACAGACTGCATTTAAATTATTGGTTAATTTAACAGGCTACATTTAAGTTACTGGTTAATTTGACAGGCTACATTAAAATTATTGGGAAATTTAACAGGTTACAGGTTGACTTTTTTGCTTGCAACTACATGCAGGGATTATTATGTACATATATTTCTAGAAACCAGGCACTAAAATAGTGTAGATCCTGGTAAGACATTTCCCAGCAGAAGCTGGTTTATCAGGATCAACACTATTTGCGAAAGATTACTCAATTCTTAATCAACAGGTGAAGGGTAATGTCATGCAATAGCTTGTTGTCCAGACTGTTCTTGTCATGGACACGCCTCGCTCTGCCTCTAGGGAAACCAAGAACATGATTATTCTAATTCCCATCACATGCAAACATGGAAATTTGAGAAAACATGGAAATTGTCAGGGAAGGAGAATTTGCATTATATTTGTCTTTGTCTCATTATAAAAATGCAGAGACAGTAAATATGTTTGACAGATTATTCTAGTAAATAGTCAGAGAAAGATTGTAATAATAACAAACACAAGAGTCATTGTTATAGTAGGTATTTACAGAATAATAATTGCATAAAAATGATCAGATTATTGCAGTAAATAGTCATAGAACAATAATTGCAGTAAAACAACAACAGCTTATTACAGTAAATAGTCACAGAACAATAATTGCAGTAAAAAACAACAACAGATAATTACAGTAAATGGTAACAAAACAATAATTTGCAGTAAAAAAAACCCCAGATTATTATAGTAAATGGTCACAGAACAATAATTGCAGTAAAAAATACCAGATTATTACAGTTAATAGTCACAGAACAATAATTGCAGTAAAAAAATTACCAGATTATTACAGTAAATGGTCGCAGAACAGTTATTGCAGTAAAAAATACCAGATTTTTATTGTAAATGGTCACAGAACAATAATTGCAGTAAGAAAAATACCAGATTATTACAGTAAATTGTCACAGAACAATAATTGCAGTAAGAAAAATACCAGATTATTACAGTAAATAGTCACAGAACTGTTATTGCCAAACAAAAGAATAATTACCTCAGTAAATTATTGCAGGAATATTTTGAAAAGTGAACAAATATATATTTATATTTTTATATGTTAAAAATGCTCTTCAATTTATAGAGTTTATTTTTTTGTTTATTATCAAGTATTCTACTTAAAACAGTTTATATTGCAACAAAAAATTTCTTGCATATTAAAACTTGGTTACAAATTAAGATGCACCTATCAGAAGACATCCTCCAACTGTACACAGTGATATAGACTTATTACATTTGCATTGTTCTTAATTTTTTGTCTGACATTATTCATGCCTTGACCATTTTGCAATGTTTTTGTATTGTTTTGAATTTAATGGACTACCCCCAGGACATTCCATTTATATTTCTCACTCAGTTGTATTAGATAAGACTCTTCCAGTTGTAATTTCCAAATCTTACCAAGCATATGTCACCATTTCGTTAAGGTATTTACCCATCTTACCACCATACGTTTATCAATACGTTTGTATATTAACCCACCATATTTGTGTCTTCTCACATCAGACCAGAATGATGTTCACCTAAATTATTTATGTATTGGCAAATCTCATTTCCATTAGGTCACTACATATTTGTTTATTTTCAGACTAAAAAACCCCAATATAAATCACCATGTTTGTTTATGGCTTGTAATATTTTGCCACCAGGGATCGCTCATGGTGTAGTGGTAGTGTTGCTGATTTGTAACTCGTCTGGCTGCTTAGCCACCCTTAGGTTCGAGTCCTGTTCAGGGCTAAGGACTTAATGTCGGAAGGTCATCCAGCTGACATGCAGTGTTCTATTGGGTTCTACCCAGACATTTGTCTGGGGTCTTTCTCCACCAAAACAGCTGGACGTCGCTATAATGATCATAATTGGTAGCTGCAATGTTTCTCAAAGACATACTAAACAATTTTGACAACTTGTAACTTCTTTGATGGTTCCTCATCCCATGGGATCAAGCCCTGATTAGGATGAGAACTTCGCAACAAGGAGGTCTGTGCTGTGATTGTGGTTCTTCATCACGAAGTTCATTTTAGGTCATTTTAATGACCATAATGGGATACATTGGTGAAATGGAAATTGTCTCCCAAGTTTGTAAATATCCAAGGCATTCCAAACAAAGGTAGTCCTCTTCGTTGGAATTCTTGGACTTTATCGCCTGTTCTTTTGTAGATATTGCAATTACAAACAGTGAAATTTCTTACTTTTGCATAAATATAAGGTTTAAAATTCATTTAAATACTTTTACAGATATGTTATTTAAAAAAGAAAATGAAAGTGTTTGTTGATGATGGTTAACCTGGGTATCACAAGAAAGGCAGAAAAGTCAACATACACTCCAAAGAGCACAAGGATAAAAACCGAGGTACTTGCATTTAGCTATTTTTCAGGGAAGACTATTCATCAATGTCTCTCATTGTGTCATTTACCTGGTACTTCCAAACAATAAACACATTTATTGATTTATTTTTCAATCTAACCAAACAAAAGTTTAACCAATCAAATATATTCCTGTATTTTCAGATCTACCTGCATCTTCGTTACTACACGTGCCCAAACGAGCAGCGCTGGATCATCCGTATCCTGTTCATCATCCCCATTTACGCCTTCACCTCTTTCCTCAGTCTCATGTTCTTCAGCAATGACAACTTCTACGTCTACTTTGACAGTGTCCGAGACTGCTATGAAGGTACAGTATAATTACTTGAACTCTTTCTGAACATGAAATGATAAGGCAGAGGCAAAAAATATAGATCCAGATCGCCCACGGCTCTGGTTAATCAGTGATTGCACTAAAACGAACTTTCTTTTTGGAAGTAAGTTTTGTTGAAAATAAATGTTTTTACTAAAAACTATCCTATGTTTTGGCTTTTAGCAAAAATGCAGTTGCTTTAGGATCAAGAGCTTCATTGTCCCTAAGAAACCAACCATTTTTGAGCCCAACCGGACCTGGTAACTCAATCAATAGATCGTCGGTTCCAGGTTTGGAAGGCCCCGGGTTTAATCCCAGGTCGCGATATACCAAAGTCTTTAAAAAATGGTAGTGGTATACCCCCCTTGCTAATGCTCAAGCCAATATAAGTGGCCCATTGTCAGGATAATGTGGCTGGATGTGGTATCTTGCCAGGTGTTTGCGGCATGCTATACACAGTGAAAGCAGCACTATGTGTGCTTCAAGTGGACACCCTCTCCAGATAACTGAAATACCGTTGGTGGGATGATAATCCCAATAAACGTTTTTAAGCCCATATCATGACTCAAACTCACCCTATGCATATCAACTAAAATATGGTTGGTTTATCTTGGCTAAAGATTCAGCCCATATTCTCCAACCACTGTTCATTTAAAATTGCTCATGTCACAGGTTTCAGTTAACAATCTCTTCAAATTATATTAAGCAACTTGTCTGAATTTTTATATGGCACTTAAACTGTGATACATTTGAACTTCATAAAAAGGTCCTTGACTTGAACATTTTTATACCACCAAAAATAGGTATAAAGATAGAATATTGGTAGAAATAAGTAAGAAATAAGGAGAAAGAGGTATATACAACATGCTGTTTCCTGTCAAAACCTATTGTTGTCAGAAGTCATAAAACTTTCTAAATATGGCAATTTAAATGCGTACCCACACTATAAAGTTAAGTTGAGTAGTATGGGATTTATGTTACCAAATTTGCAAGTTTTCATCTACAGCTCGGAGAATGCATTGCTTAATCTATGCAGGCGTGAAATTATGATGCAGACGGCATGTCTGTACATGTCTAAAATCATTAACTCTTAGCCTGCTTAACAATAATTAAACATGCTTGGGTGGACAGTGTAAATTCACTGAGAATTGATCAGGCTTCAGTTTCTCTAAACTTCCTCAGCTGAGGAATTCTTTAACCTCAAAATTCACGTTAGCTGAGAAATCTTAAAAAAAGTCCATTCCACAAAACTCACTCAACTCAAATTTGAGGATCCTCAACGGAGAAGAAAAACCTAAATTTTGAGGTTAGGGAGAGATTTGAGGAAGTTAAGTGAAACTGGGGTCCGGTCCTTCACTATTTGCCTCAGTATTGGTTAGTTATAAATTTTGTTTGTTGGGTTTATCGTCCCACCAACAGTATTTCAGTTATCCAGAAATGGTATAAAATTATTTTTTGTGCCTATGTAGTGTAAACATTTGTACACAAACAGCATACATTATTTTGTGTAAAGTAGGAAATAGGTCATCTGTTCACGATGTGGTTAAACTTACACTGATTGGTAAACCAGTTCATGTCTGATTGGTAAACCAGTTCATGTAAACGGACCGACCATTTAGGAACTTTCTATTGTATTATATACATAGTTATATAAGTAGTTGAGGGTTGCTGACACTTTAATAATCTTCCCTTCATGTGTTTGAATTTTTGTCCAGGAAAAAAACATTTAAAAAAAATCTGTTTTAGAGATTAATGGTAAATCATGCAGACAATTAATTATCACTAACACAAGGTATCATTTTTCTGCACCAGACCTGGCAGCGGAGGCCCTGGGTTCGGTCCCGGGCCACGACATACCAGAGTCATTAAAACTGTTAGTGCTCTGGCTCCCTTGCTTACATAGGGGTTGTACCATGACTGGTTAGCCTGGTGTCAGGATAATGTGACTGGGTGTGGTATCATATCAGGTGTTCATGGCATGCTGTACACAGTAAAGGCAGCACTATATCTGCTTCAAGTAAACATTGTCTCCAGATAACTGAAATACTGTTGGTGGGACAATAAACCCAATAAAAATAAACTTTTCTGCAAAAATGCCCAATCTAAAAAAAAATAATGCTTCATTTAAAAGTCTCCAAGTGTATTGTAGTTATGTCTGTTTTAACATGTGTATTTTGCTTTTAAGGTTGAAACAAATTAGAAAAAAAAATCTAGGTGTATCACCATTTTTGGATAACTTTCTAAAAACACTAAAAGATGTTTTAACCTACAAATTGGCCCATCTCTTCTAAGTATCAAACCTCAGTCTTACCATTTTTCTTTGAGATCTTAGATGAATGTATAACTGGGTCACAAGGGGGTCAAAAATTAGGTCACTAGGTCAAATCATTGAAAAATCATGTAAATATCCTTAAAAGTTTTTTTGGGGAGGCCTAATCTTCACAGAAATTGGTTTGCATGTTTGTTGGAATTGACATCTTGATGGGTTACAGTGTGCATTACTTGTGATCACTATTTGCCAAAGGCATGATTGTATACATTTAGTATTGTTAGATTTGAAAACAAATTGAAAGCCAAGGTCCTCAGGTGAGTGATTTGGGGCCATTATGGCCCACTTGCATTATTTAACAGAATATGAAATGCTTGAAGTAAGTTCATAAATTGCTCAGACAAACATCCATTTTAAATCTTTGTGTACATAGGTTATATACTACCTCTTATTAATAATCAATAGGGTAAAATCTTCTTACATCTACATGCAAAGGTGTCCATACATTTTGCTTAAGTCTCATTGGCCAATAGTTCAGATCCTGGTCAGACAGCTCATAGTTGCTGATCGCGATATATGCCATTTCCCTAAGCATGAGCTGTAACCGGACTGCAATAACTCAGGTGGTTGACCGCCGGCTTGTGGATCGGAGGTCACGGGTTCAAACCAAAGACTCTTAAGTTGGTAGTAGTGGCTTCCCTTCTAATGCTCGTGACTAAGGGGACAGCATTATGCCTGACTTGTCAGTGTCAGTATAATGGACCGGCCAGGTTCAGTCCCTGGGCATCTCATAAGTGCCCCTGTGCTATAATGATAGAAATGTCGCTGCATAGTATCAGCAAAAATGCTGGCTAATCCCATCCCATCCCAATCATTAAATTGTACATGTTTTTTTAACATGTCTGTTCAAGGTGGTATCTTGAAGTTCGCATTTTGGGAATACACATAACATTATCTTACCACTGTTTTGGGGAATTTAGGCACAATTTCATCATTAACTCATATCTTAGTTTAAATAAAAACGATTTTGAACACATCCTCAATTGTTAGACAATTCAAATCATGAAGAAATCTCTCTGAATCTATTCATTCCAAATCAATTTATAAGCATGATGGGCATTTCTGCTAAATGTACACATCATCCTCTGAGTGAATAATCTGGGTAATGATGTAATATGATGTCTAAAGTAAGTGGTCAAGTGGTTTCCTCTGTTTGAAAATGGACAACTGTGCAGTGTGGCTCAGATGGGAAATTCATGTTTGTAATGACCCGAGGAAAGTTTCGCTTGCGGGGGGGGGGGGGGGGTATGCAGGAGGGGGTGTGGTTGCACTGGACTGTCCACTTAGATGTTGAGCATCACTAAAGTGCATTTTGTGAGAGTATTTAGTTGGTGTTTGAGCAAGAAAACTTGGATCATCACTCTAGGATACCATATTTAAAAGTTTTCATTAGAGACAATCATGCAATTACTTTTTATGTTATTGCTTTTGCAAGTCTGTATGTCAAAGAAAGACTATTCTAACTTTAAGCAGAGGCAAACCTATTCTATCAACAAACAATTTGAGTACAAAATACATCTGTTTATCAAAGATTAGATAACACTATATATTTAAAAAGGAAAGAAAACTTAAAAGAGCCAACTTCTGTATTGCCTTTTTATAAAATAATGTACAGCTAATTTCAACTTTGCTTATACTTGAAAAAAGAACTAAACAAATGACCAGCTTTTTTTTTTAACTTAATAAACAGACAACATCTGCCTTCTTTTTATTTCATATAAAACCAAAACCTAACTAGAGTCATTTAACTCATTTTTATGTAATCAATTGAGCTGTCTCAAGAAATATTCAATGGTAAACAATAAACGAGGACAGTTGTAGAATTATTTATTTGACTAGAGACAGAAAACATTGACTCCCTAAAAAAAAACCAATTTCGAAAGCTTGATCACACAGCATACAACTTTCCTGCTAGCTTCACATTGTCTGGTCAATAACCTATTGTTTCCAATAGAGTTTCGCTGCCAGCACCTGGTCCTAAAGTGTTTTCACATCTACACTGATGTCTCTTGTGTCTGCTGAAGTTCTTGTTATATACATCTTTCTAACTATTAGTCTGTCTTAACACATAGCCTGGTCCCCCACGATACTGGTGCAGTTAATGAATATGTAAATAAATCATAAGAACTAAAACTCACCTGATGAAAACTCGAAGTCAACTTATTTACCAACAACTCGTCTTCAAATAACTTTAAAAAAAACGTTCTATCACTTTCACAATTCATTGTTCGTGGATGTAAACAATGGCATCCATATTGAATATAAGTAAACTAGGTCAATCCATGTGACCGGTGTAATGGTAAAATTATCCAAACTATGGGATGTCAGAATCGCCACTGAATTCAGTGTTTAATTTATATATGCCAAAGTCACACTAACTTATATGAACAGATAAATTTATTTTCTGACATAGAAAATTCAACTTTAACAATGAAACTGTAACACGAACTAATAATTGATTTGTTAAGGTGGTGTACGGTGAAAAAAAAATGCGGTATTGTGTTAACACCGGTACCGTGGAGCCACCGATACCATGGTGTTCGAGTATACTTTTATTCCTTTATTTAGTTCTCTTTGTTTTGGGTCTTTTCTAATAATATAAGTTTAGATTTTATTACAATATGTTCACAACTTTTAACTTTGTTGTTGCAACAGAAAGTAAATGTCTTACAATTAATGTATCTAACTCAAACAAAAAATTTTGATGGATAATAGGTGGGTTTTGTTTTATATTTGATGGGCTTACTATTTTTATGAAGTTGGAACAATTTTAATGAAAAAGCAAAATGCATTAAAGTGAGATTCCTAAACATTATGAACACATTGTGGTTTACCATTCTTTCAATTTATTAAAATAATATCATTAACATAACCGCAATAGCTCAACTGGTAGAGCGTTGGCTTGCGGATCGGGAGGTCTTGGGTTCAAACCGGGCCGGGTCCAACAAAGACTTTAAAGTTGATTGTAGTGTCTTCCCTCCTAACGCTCAGGGCTAAGGGGACAGCATTATGCCTGACTCGTCGGTGTCAGTATGATAGACAGGCCAGGTTCAGTCCCTGGGCACCTCATAAGTGCCCCTGTGCTATAATGATAGATATGGCTCTGCACAGTATCAACAAAAATGCCGGCAAATCCCATCCCATCACATGGAAACTATCTATAATCATCCCGGTAATACTTACAAGCACTATGAAACACCTCTACACTGGCCACACTCTTAGATAACACAAAGGGCGCCCATGGCCGAGCAGTTATGAGTCCCAGACTTGGAAGTCTTTTTAACCATGTGTCATCTTTCTCAGTCAACATTCAAACATGTTTCTAGAAATTAGAACTTTTACATATGTATGTACCTATATTGCATACAATAAATATGTTGTCTGTTGCAGCCTCTGTCATCTACATCTTCTCCCGTCTCTGCTCTAATATATTTATGTAAATTGCCCATTTACATGTGTCTCTATCCATATGGTATAAAATAAATCTGTTGTCTGTTGCAGCTTTTGTCATCTTCCTCAGGCAGTGCTCCAGCATATTTATGTACAATTCTGTACCCATTATATATAAAATAAATATAATCTGTTGTCCTTTTAAGCATGTGCTTTCGTTCTCAGTCTGTTATAATACAGATTTTTAGAAATTGTATGTTTTCATGTGTCTGTTGCTGTTATATATACAATTAATATGTTGTCTGTTGCAGCCTTTGTCATCTATAACTTCCTCAGTCTGTGCTATGAGTACCTGGGAGGGGAGAGCTCCATCATGTCAGAGATCAGGGGAAAGCCTATCAAGTAAGTACATGGGTGAACATTATCATACCAATGTCACTGAAGTCAGATCTTACAAAATGTAAAAAAGCTCGAAGTTGAAGGCCAACAAATAGCGTCTATAAACAAGAAAAGTTTTCCCTGGTTTTCAGGATATGATTTTAATCAGATTATTAGCATACAAGAGTCCAATATTTGCCACTTTATTGTCTTATTAAAAAACTGTCCTATTGTCAGCACATTTTTAACTTCATAGAATTGATAACAGTGACATCCGGCAATCTGGTGGAAGAAATGTCTGGGTAGAACCATGGGTGTACCTCATGTCAGCTGGAAGACCTTCCCACATTAAGTTCTTTGCCCTGAATTAGACTTGAACCCATGCAGTAAGAGGCTTAGCAGTCAATGGAGTAAAAGTCTGCGACTCTACCATTATGCCATAGGTGCCCCCTAGCACGAGTTGATCAGGTGAAGGCAAATATTGAAGATCCAGCTTAGCTACCTCCTGCTGGTAGATGTCAGATCAGGGTTTGCATTGTTTGCAACTGAGTCTATAGCAATATGTTTTGTTAATGCTTCTTATGAGTGTTACCAAATTATTTCAATTTTGTATTGCAGTATTTTGTAAACAAGCGGAACTTTATGCCAGGAAAATAAATAATGTTCTGGAGGGCTCATACAAAAGTAAAAAAAAAAAATTAACTACATGTAAATAAAAGTCCTAGGACCTGTTTATGGTCATAAAAATACTACTTAATTATCTTAACTGTGCTTCAATGAAAGTCCCAGGACTAAAGTTGGCATCAAAAACGGGAATATTAATTCGCATAAGCAAATTAATATTAGCAATGACTGCAGCAAATGCTTTACACTAGTTGAAAGAGGGGTAGCCCGTGGCTTAGCAGTTGGAGTTGCTGACTTGCAACGATTAAGTCCCAGTCGGGGCAAGAACTTTCATGTGATGAGGTCTTCCAGCTAACCTGTGATGTGCCACTGGTTCTACCCAGCCGCATTTCTGGGATCTTCTTCCACCAAATATTAGCAGGATATTACCAGTAAATATAATTATGTCAATGGGATGAACAAAACAACAGCAGACAAACAAGAATAAAACACTAGTTGAAGCAAATTTGTCCTTAATAGCACAATATTTGCATGGAAATCTCAAGTGTCTTCTGTTACATTGCAATGCCACAAATGTCAATGAGCTGCTTTATGTAGCTGCTGTCACATGCATCAGTTTTCTATCTGTGATGCCATGGTAAACTTGGCAGTCTGTCAACAATATCAAGCTTGAAAACAAGAAAGCTCTTGGATGTGTCTCATCCAAGGTGCCGCAAATAGCATGCACTTAAAGCTACAGGATGTATATTCTGGCAACCAGACAATCTGCTACTTTGCTTTCTTCATTATTGCCTGCTGTATTTGTTTGTAATTGCAAGATGCAATGTTAACTTCAGTATACTCTGTCCTTTTCTTGAAAAAGATCCAACCAAACAGCACAGAAATCCTTGTGTTGCCTGCTACATTATTGGCATCATTTTACAATTGCCTGCTGCTCTGTTAACCTCAGCATGCTTACTTCTTTTGTTGGAGAAATATTTTTCCAAATAGTTTTTTATTGCCTGCTGCATTGTCTCCTTCCACAAAGTTCTTTCCTAAAAGGAATCACTCTACAAAGTGGCGCCAACAGTATAATCGGGTGTGTTAGGCTGTTTTTGCCATGAAACAAATTAACATACCATAATGTAACAGTTTCCTTGGCTTAAGTTACATTAATCTAATAATGCACTTACAGTCCAATCTTATTAACTAATGTAAAATCACGGGGAATGTCTTCAATTATGCAAGAGGAAGATTATTGCTGTTTGCCGACTGCAAACTCTGATTCTTCATTTTGCCATAAAGTAGCAAGTTTTCAAGGCGCTTGTGACCATTAGTATGTTAAAATAGCTGTGATGTTAACTTGTAAATAAATTGTAAAGAATAAATAAGAATATATATGACAAAGTTGCCTTTTTTCGTCTTTGTAAACAGGTAGGTTCATTGTGAGACAACCATAAATAGAGGATCTGATATGAGTGTTCATTAGATACTGAAAATATAAATGTATACATGCCCTTTTTTGCTAGTATATATAGTTGGAAATAACCCCAGTCAAAAGGGAAAACATTTGATGAAGTCTGCTTTATTGTTGTTTTGTTTTGTTTTTGAGATAAATTGTGTTGACAAAGTTATTGTCATTAAAGTAACATTTAGCTATAACCAAAATTAAGATACACTGTTCATTTTGTTTAAGGATGAGCCAAAAAAATTATTTATTTCTCTTTATTAATTTTTTGTGCATTTATCAATTTTAAAAATATTGCTTTCTAAATATTAAACATTTCAAGAGCTTTCTAATGGTATATAGCTTTTACTTTTTGGACCACAAATGAAGAAATGACAAGAAAATAAAATTTACGCTTCTATACAATTTATCTAAAAATCTCTTGAAGTTGCCATCAAAGATAGCTGCCAAGATAAGGGATCTTCACTGATGTGGAAACTGTCTATAGGCAGTACAGTCTGAGGATTTCAAATGAAAGGACCTACATAGTCTTCGGACTTCCTCGGATATTATCTAACAAGGGAGACAATTTTCATTTCACCAATGTTTCCCAGTGATGCAGACATCCAGCTGGTGTATGCTTTCAGCTGTCTTTGTCTTCCAGCTTTCTTGATAGGGTATCTCTAGCTGTCTTGGCACAAAGCCAGCTGGATAGCCTTTCAGCTCAGAATCAGTCATAATAAAATCACAGATTCACTTACCTTGTCTGTTGTGTTTGTTCCAGGTCCAGCTTTCTCTGGTGCACATGTTGTCTGGCTGGAAGGCAGTACACCATTGGCTTTCTGCGCTTTTGTAAACAGGTAGGTTCATTGTGAGACAACCATAATTGCGGGATCTGATTTGAGTGTTCATTAGGTACTAAAAATATTAAACAAGTTAGATGCCGAGTTTCTTATCATTTTAGCCAACGAGATTAATATTTTCAGTATCTAATGAACACAAATATTAGATTCTACTTATCACATAACCAAAACATCATCTCAGGGCTGGAAAAATACGCTAGCCCGACGTCCCGGACTAGTCAACATGTAGTTTCGGTCTACTGACCATTGGTCATTAAATTAGTCCCGGGCTAGTCATTAAATAGACGGCCGGACAAGTGACAATACACAGCGGTACCTAATTAGCGATGCAACCAATCAAGCTATAGCCTGGGGCGTTTTATCAACACCACGTAATGGCTTCGAATAGACAATTCAAACGCATCCCAAAACAGCCAATCACGACGCGCGATACATCAACGCTTAACATGATCGGCCAATCAATGTGTAGGTGACAAATAACGGCATTAATACTGCATATTGAAGTACATGTGATAAGTGATAATTGATTCGCGAACTTTTTAAACTGGGCACGCGAAGAGTAAAGGGATTAGAGCCAGGTAAGTCTCAGTTTGATGATCTTTACTTTCATTGTCATATCTGAATACAATAGCCCAATTAAACAATACTCGATGCCAATTAAGGTGGGTATAAGGTATATCTTGGTGCGAGATTGAAGATGATTTTAATTAAGCTACTTAGGCGCGGAAAATAAAGCTCGACCGAGAAACTGCCCTCACTGCGCAGACACAGAAACCTTCGAACACGTAGTATTCCAGTGTGGGCAGCACGCAACTGAGCGTACCGAACTAGAGTACCAGCTGATTATTAAATTAGGGTTAACAATCATAAATAGAAAAGTACTACTGTTTCCGCCCGCCGATAAAGCAGAACCAATTAAAACGGCTTTATTCGAATATTTAGAAAAAATCAACTATACTAACAACATGTAAAATCATGCGTTCAATGTGGTGCGGGCACACCAACCAATCAGAATCAAGCGAAACAAACAAACATTAAGTAGGTCAATCCGCTCGAAAGCCCAGTATGGTCAAAAATTAGATAAGACAAACCAGCCAATCGGAATTATGCGAAATAAACGAACACAAAGTAGGTCAATCCGCTCAAATGCCCAGTATGGCCAAAATATAGTTACGACATACCAGCCAATCAGAATCAAGCGAAATAGACGAACATTAAGTAGGTCAATCCGCTCGAATGCCCAGTATGGCCAAATTATAGTTAAAACAAGAACACACACAATTAAACAAGACACATTAAGGGGAATATAAAATACTATCCATTAGATGGAAGGTTGCTGAATAAACGGTGGACTCTTGAAGACCCCGTAAAAACAAAGGCACCTTAACACCACCATCTATAAAAATCACATAGAAAAACCCACAGAAACAGCATTCAACACCAAGCCAATAATAAAGTAAACTGGATTGCCAAATAAACGGGTGCCCCCTAAGGGCCCCGTAAAAACAACGGCAATCCGGGCTCATTATTACGACACCCACATAGGATTCAATAAACTCCATACATATTGACTCTAAGTAGAACCAGGGTATGCTGAATAAACGGAAGCCCAATAGGGGATCCGTATAAACAAAGGCTACCCATGTAAGGTTCACCAAGCCTAACAACATATCTTTGTGTAATATATATTACTATGTTATAACATGCATGGCTCCCCCCATCTAACAAATGTTTTTGCACTAGTAGGACAGTGGAAAAAAAAAAATATTAAAAAAAAAAAAAAACCCTTCCACTACTGTATATAGTAGAGAAATGCGTAGTGTAGAGTAAGTAGAATAAGTAGTAGGAAGAATGATTGAATGTATGAGACCCTGAGAGAGTGAACCGAGTGTGTGGTAGAATAGGGAAAACGATAAGATAATGGCCGCCGAATGTATTTTATATCTGTATTAATAGTAATAGAGTTAAGTAGTAGACAAAGGCGAGCATTATCTTATACCACCAGCCGGGGACTTCTTTCTTGGCATATACATCTCATATGTAGGACAAGAAAGATGGTTTAGTGGGCGGTCGGGCCCCGGGCGTCCAGACATCATAACCAAACAAACACTAGGTTCTAAACGAGCTACCACAACTACTCTTTAAATACCAAAGCTAATTAGCTACACAGGTCCCTAAAAAGGTGCACCCCTTCCCCACTATTTCACAATTTCGTTAGGGGAAGAGGTAAACCGAAAACAGGGATCCTTCTTACGGTTAAAAATAAATAAACAAATACCAATTAGAACCTAGTGTCAGGGGAAAGAGCCAGGAATTAGGGAGTGGAATTCACTCAATTATGCTCAATCCCCTTTAAGACAAAAAATCACCAAAATTATACCATCTTTCCATTAAATGGGTACATAAACTAGGTACCTAACTAGGGCCCATTTTAGGCGATATTTTTCGGAATATACACATTTAAGCCATGCATGGGCAACATGGCGGGGTCATGAAAAAGCCCTCAACAGGGCGAGTAGACCCTTATTAAACTAGTTCAAACAACAACAACAACGATGATTTTAATTTTAATCCATCGTCAAGTCTGTGCATAACGCAGTAGCAAAATATGCAGCCATGTCACTCTTGAAATATTTTACTTTTGGAAACACGAACTCTTACTCTTTGAATGAAAATCAACAATCAAAGTCACAAACTGGCGGAAGTAAACGGCGACTTGAAGAATGCCCTAACACTCCAACGAAAAGTCAGCAAAACTTGACAGCAAAACAATGTCAAAGGATCAGAAATACGAGGACAAGCGAGAGAGAAATTTTTTGGATAAGTGGCTTGCAGATTTTCCTTTCATGCCTTACCATGGTGTAATGTCAGAATACTGTAAATATGTTATGGAGACAAAGTAGTTGTATAAGTGAGTAACATAAAGTGTACAAGTGTATTGGCCCAACATTTACGTGTCAGGGTCAGGATGATTAAAATTTGACATTGTTGCAAAAACAATGTACACGTAATGTGTTTTCTTTATAAAATCAGGACATTGCAAGAGCTATTTAATCAGTTGTAACTTATTTATTTTTTACTTTTGTGTTAGATTATATGCTGTTTTACAGACAAAAATAAAACAAAAACTTGTTTATACCTTGTTTGTTAGTTATATATGTATGACAAATTAGTGTCCATTTATTGAAAATGATGCACATTTTCGGACAAGTCATCTTTGTCCTGGTTACTAGTCCGGGACTAGTCATGAAAAAGAAATTTTTTCCAGCCCTGCATCTGTTTTTTGTTTACAATGCATCATCTTTGTATATGAACAGTCGGCCTTGACATGTGTAATTCGGTTTGGGAGAATCGGCACAAAAAGAGTTCCTCTCCTTACTCGACCATTTTCCATAAAAAAGGAAACAGATTTTTTTAAAACATGACTAAAATGTTATTTTTTAATTAATTAAAATGCAATTGTCCAACAAAGTGCATAAAACAGTGACAACAAAATGATCAGGAAATGGCATATACACTACACATACTTCATGACGTCACACTATGATAACTAACTAGTGTGTTGCTAAAAATAACGCACGAGTGTTACCTCACCCTCACGCGGTTGGTTATGTGATAAATTCAAAAATTATCATGTGTGATATGTTTGAGTTTCATTAAATGTTGTCTTAAATAATACGTATGCAGTATTTATTGTAGGTCCAAATCAGCCAGCTTTTATAGATAGCTGTCTGGTAAGAATGTACACTTTTTGCTGTAAAGTCTCCCACCACAAAATCTTGACTATAGTTTCATATTTTCTCAGTGAATGTGTCTGTCATTTGATTTTTTTTTTACCTACAAGTAACTTAGCACCTAAAGAACTTTACTGCATGGGTTTTGATTCCAATGAGAGACATTAATGAATAGTCTCCCCTGAATAATCCCGACATGCAAGTAGGTCCTTTCATTTGTTTTACTCGGTTTTTATTCTTGTGCTCAATGGAGTGTATGTTGACCTTTCTGCCTTTCTTGTGATACCCAGGTCAACCATTATCAAAAACATTTCCATTTTCTTTTTTAAATAACATATCTCTTTTAGTATTTAAATTAGTTTTAATCTTATATTTATCCCAAAGTAAGAAATTTCACCGTTTGTAATTGCAATATCTACAAAAGTACAGGCGATAAAGTCCAAGAATTTCAACTAAAAGGACCTACCTACTGTTTGGAATGCCTCAGATATTAACTAACAAGGGAGACAATTTCCTGTTCACCAATGTACCCCATTAAGGGTGAAAACACAGTTTGAAAACTTAGTAGAATTCTCTAATATTATCATAATATTTATGAGTTTACCTGAGCTTCAGTAGAAATTGGTATAGCCACTCCCTCCATAAAAATTGCTGAACATGCATGTAGCTTAATTTATGTATTGCTACGATATATCTTAAAAGCAAAAAAAAAAAAAAAAAATTACTGCCAACTGTACGAAGACATGATTCCAAATTGCTGCAACCTCCTTTAATCATCACACATAACATATAGATTGTATTGAGGTAGATTTGTGGTATATTTACTTACATTCAGGGGGCACCTGTGCCATAATGGTATTGATTTCTTGACAATCAGTCTACTAGTTCATCTTGTCCCCTCCTCAGGGACTGTGTATAATCGTACCTTGTTTTTTCATCTTCCGTAATTGGTTATACCTGGTAACCGTGATGCTTTAGTGTTTGTATCTATTTAACGAATATTACCCTGACAACACATTAAGATGAGAGTCAACCCTTAATCCTCAATATTTATGAATTACCTATTTTAATTCTTACACTTTGTCTCACAAAAGCAATCAAACTGTTACAAGATATATGCCAAAAAACTAAGCAGCACATAGTGTAGACTCGGATCAGGGGGCCCCCAATGGGAGCTGACTGATCAGGATTTTTGCCATCATGGCGAGATCAGTGCATACTTAGCTGGTTGGTGAAGTGTTAATGTGTCACAAACTTAGATTATAGTTATTGGCATAAATACCAAACCAATTTTGAAATGAGCTTGAAAGCCTGTGAAAGAAGCTGACATTTTACATCAAAGGGTAAGAGTTAATGCTTTGGTGTTTGAAAGATGTTTTCGTAATCTAATTTTAAGTGAAATATGCAATAAACTAACATGCAGTTTTCTATTCGGTGTCTGGTTCTCTACGTGCAGAGGGATGTATCATGTTAATATATATGATATACATTGGAATAAGCATGCATTATTTATTTTCTCTTTTATCCGAAAATAAAAATTAAATAGTAAAATTTTGAACTGATGAAACATTTTTGGTCCCCTGAGAGAATCATAGTTATAAAAGCATGCCAGGTGTTGACGGCATGCTATACACAGCGAAGGCAGCACTATATCTGCTTCAAGTGGACAGTGTCTCCAGATAACAGAAATACTATTGATGGGACAATAGACCCAATAAACAAAACTAAGGCTTCATTTGTGTGGCATGGGAAATGATTCTTCGAGAAAAAGATGAAAACCCTGACTACATTTATAGTGTTATTTAGACAAAAAGTCTGCTAGACAGTCATTTTTTCCATGAGCCCTTTACTTGCTGGAAATACCTTTTAAGGTGAGGTATATTTAATATTATTTAATGAAAGGTGTTCCCAGCAAGTTACATCTTACATCTGTTCATCCATCTATCCATTTGTCTGTATATCCATGGACATCATGTTGTACAGTCTTCTCCTATAGTTTTAGTCAGTTGTAATGAAACTTCACAATTACTACCTGCTTTTTTTTTCTTACAATCAGCTGAAACTTGTGTGAATTATTGCCTCTTTTAACACTATTTTAGACTGATATAAGATAGAGATTTACTAGAAGGGAGTCTGGTGGTGGGTATTTGTTAACTTGGCTTATGGTATTTACCGAAAAGGGAGTCTGGTGGTGGGTATTTGTTAACTTACGTACGGTATTTACTAAAAGGGAGTCTGGTGGGGTGTTTTCATTAACTTGGCTTACTGCTGTTGTGCAGCCAATATGCCAGTCTATATACTGTATCAATACCTGTCATTACTTCTCTGTTTGTCCTTATCATGTGTTACTAACCCCAAACTAGGTCTTGAACCTATGCTGTCAGGGGCTGAGGAGTTACATGTTGGTGATTCTAACCCCTTGGCTACAGGCGCCCTCTCCTTAGTGACATGTATGTCTATAATATACTTCTATGTCTTGCTGTTATATATGTCATGCATTGTCAGTCCTGATGGAAGAGGTCCTTCATGTGTGCAACCAGAATTTCATTGGTTGACAAATGGACAAGTGTCCCACTACTTGCCACTCCTTTCAGACTCTCCTGTTTCAGTTATCTGCTCCTGGTATTCTTAGGCCAAGGGTAATGTCCGTTAAGGGCAGCAGCTGTTACAAGAGATATATTGCTGTTGTATTATTGAGCACATTGCTTATTCTAGCAAGTTCCTAAGTGTTAGCTGTAAGTATTAATTCTTTTGGCCAAAAAATACCCTTTATGTGTTGTATGTTTTTCAATTTAACCTGAAATATGTTAGTTATCTCAGTCAAAACTTTCTTCAAACGTTTACTACATTTTGGTTGGTTTTGTATGTTTCAGGCCACTCTGCAGTTCTGCCTCATCAAGCCAATAATGGCCATCATCACACTGGTTCTGCAGGCATTCAACCTCTACAAGGATGGAAACTTCTCGTGAGTATCTATTCCAGGGATCCCGGAGTCTTGTTTAAGATTTCAACTGTCCTTTAAGAGAATTAGACAGTCCTATGAGAGAGTTAGACTGTCCTCTCAGGGAATTAGACAGTCCTGTAAGAGAATTAGACAGTCCTTTGAGAAAATTAGACTGTCCTGTCAGGGAATTAGACAGTTGTGTGAGGGAATTAGACAGTCCTGTAAGAGAATTAGACTGTTCTGTGAGAGAATTATTAGAGTCCTGTGAATAGACTGTCCTGTGAGAGAATTAGACTACTCCCCCACCCCCTCACCCCCCAAAAAAGTCATTTTTGCATACATATTAAAATAAAAGATTGCACATTATTTGATCATAAATCATGATAAATTCTGTAATAAAAATATGCTTTACTAACATGTGGCATAATAACAATAATTAATAATAATAATAATAGGTGCAAACTATCACTTAATCCCCACAACAGTAAAATGCTGGAAAGATTTGATTCAACTAATGGACGGTTAACTATTATTTTTATGCCATCATAAAAATCTCACAATAAAAGTAAAAGTAAAGTCTGTCATAGTTAAAAGGAGAAAGATAATCACCATCTCTTATTGTTTGGTAATGTTGCTATAATTGTGTTCCTTGTTTCATATCACAAATGCCTTTATATGGGAAATAATAGTACATGAAGATCAATATACCTTGAGGATAAAAATGCTCAAGTGTTAGGAAAATAATCATGAAAGCCATTGACATTTAGCTTAATTAACTGCAAAACAAAAGTGTTATAATTGTAGAGAGAAGTCACATGAATTGAAATAACATGAAACCTTAAGTCTATGAACGTAGGGCAGGTGTGCTTAAGAAAGCTGAAACCTTATAGCTATAGAAGTAGAGAGAAGTCATTTGTATTTTAGAAACACGGAACCTTATATCTATAGAAGTAGAGAAAAGTCATTTGTACTTTAGAAACACGGAACCTTATATCTATAGAAGTAGAGAGAAGTCATTTGTACTTTAGAAACATGAAGCCTTAGTGCTGTAGTAGTAGAGAGGTCATTTGTACTTTAGAAACATGAAGCCATAGTGCTGTAGAAGTAGAGAGTAGTCATTTGCACTTTAGAAACATGGAACCTTAGTGCTATAGAAGTAAAGAGAAGTCATTTGTACTTTAGAAACATGGAACCTTATATCTACAGAAGTAGAGAGAAGTCATTTGTACTTTAGAAACATGGAACCTTATATCTATAGAAGTAAAGAGAAGTCATTTGTACTTTAGAAACATGGAACCTTATATCTACAGAAGTAGAGAGAAGTCATTTGTACTTTAGAAACATGGAACCTTATATCTACAGAAGTAAAGAGAAGTCATTTGTACTTTAGAAACATGGAACCTTATATCAGTAGAAGTAGAGAGAAGTCATTTGTACTTTAGAAACATGGAACCTTAGTGCTATAAAAGTAGAGAGGTCATTTGTACTTTAGAAAAATGGAACCTTATATCAGTAGAAGTAGAGAGAAGTCATTTGTACTTTAGAAACATGTAACCTTAGTGCTATTGAAGTAGAGAGAAGTCATTTGTACTTCAGAAACATGGAACCTTATATCAGTAGAAGTAGAGAGAAGTCATTTGTACTTTAGAAACATGGAACCTTATATCAATAGAAGTAGAGAGAAGTCATTTGTACTTTAGAAACATGAAGCCTTAGTGCTATAGAAGTAGAGAGAAGTCATTTGTACTTAAGAAACATGAAGCCTTAGTGCTATAGAAGTAGAGAAAAGTCATTTGCACTTTAGAAACATGAAGCCTTAGTGCTATTGAATAAGAGAGAAGTCATTTGCACTTTAGAAACATGAAGCCTTAGTGCTATTGAATTAGAGAGAAGTCACTGGTACTTAAGAAACTTGAAGCCTTAGTGCTATAGAAGTAGAGAGTAGTCATTTGTACTTTAGAAACATGAAGCCTTAGTGCTATTGAATTAGAGAGAAGTCATTTGTACTTTAGAAACATGAAGCCTTAGTGCTATTGAAGTAGAGATTTGTCATTTGTACTTTAGAAACATGAAGCCTTAGTGCTATAGAAGTAGAGAAAAGTCATTTGCACTTTAGAAACATGAAGCCTTAGTGCTATAGAAGTAGAGAAAAGTCATTTGCACTTTAGAAACATGAAGCCTTAGTGCTATTGAATTAGAGATTATTCATTTGTACTTTAGAAACATGAAGCCTTAGTGCTATAGAAGTAGAGAGAAGTCATTTGTACTTAAGAAACATGAAGCCTTAGTGCTATAGAAGTAGAGAAAAGTCATTTGCACTTTAGAAACATGAAGCCTTAGTGCTAAAGAATTAGAGAGAAGTCATTTGTACTTTAGAAACATGGAACCTTATATCTATAGAAGAAGAGAGAAGTCATTTGTACTTTAGAAACATGAAGCCTTAGTGCTGTAGAAGTAGAAAGAAGTCATTTGTACTTAAGAAACATGAAGCCTAAGTGCTATAGAAGTAGAGAGTAGTCATTTGTACTTAAGAAACATGAAGCCATATTGTTAAG
This sequence comes from Sinonovacula constricta, assembly GCA_007844125.1. Classification (NCBI taxonomy): domain Eukaryota; kingdom Metazoa; phylum Mollusca; class Bivalvia; order Cardiida; family Solecurtidae; genus Sinonovacula; species Sinonovacula constricta. The sequence continues at coordinate 64,662,466 of CM017555.1, read as the reverse complement.
TATGTACGGAGAAGGCAGGTGTACTTTAGAAAAATGAATACTTAGTGCTCTTAGAGTAAAGAAAAGTAAATTGTACATTAGAAACATGAAGCATCATGTGTGTTTGAAATTTCAGAAAAGTCCTGTGTACTTGAGTTAAGTGAAGCTATATTTTTTGACAAAATAGAAAATTTTCTAGGACTAAATACGTAAAGAATAGGGTAATTTGTACTTTAGTAGCGAGTCACATGAAGCTAGAGACCTGTATTCACCAAGCATTTCTTAGCCTGAGTCTCCATTTCATGCTAAGAAAACTAAGCTTTTGTATGTAGTTAAAATATGATATGATTTTAAGCTTAAAAAAGCCAAGTTAAAGAGTCATTTAACATATCAGACTTGTAGCTGAATATACATTGAAGATATTGTGAATTAAAATCTATGACTACCAATTCTTCCTTAAGAATGGTCCACGCATACTGGCCCAAGAATGTGCTAATGTGTAAAACAAAAATCCTGTTCTGCAAGAAAAGTACAGATAAGTCACTAGTACTTCTACTGTACTAATGTGAAACTTGTGTTACATATGGCAGAAATGCCAAAAGTTGCACTTCACATTTTGAGAGCAGTTTTTTGTACTTTTAGCCCCTGTGAATGATCATATCAATAGATTGATGCTGACAGAAGATGTCAGTAATTGGGTTTAATTAGATTCTGTCTTGTATAATTATGACATTTTGTTACTTTCTCTGCCGGTGTTCAGCTGCAAAGTTTTAACACCATTATACGACAAAACCAGATGGTTCCTGTGTGATTTGGCAGTTGTTAAATATTTATGGCTTAGTCCTTGTTCACAGTCAAATGTGAAGAAAGAGGTTTTTGCCATACTCCATCTTTGGCAGCTAACTTTGATAGTGACCAGATGTGGTAGCGCAATTGGTAGAGTTTCGGCTCCAAGTACAAGAGGCCCCAGGTTCAATCCCAGGCTGTAACATACATAAGTCGTTAAAAATGTTAGTGGAATAGCTCCCTTGTCAAGCAAATATAACTGTAGTTCCATGACTGGTTGGCCCAATGTCAGGATAATGTGACTGAGTGTAGTATCATGCCAGATGTTCACGGCATGCTATACACAGTGAAGGCAGCACTATATCTGCTTCAAGTGGACACCGTCTCCAGATAACGGAAATACTGTTGGTGGGATGATAAACCCAATAAACACCAACACTTTGATTACAATTATTAATAGTCTAACTAGATTTCGCTTAAGCATTCAAAGGCGTTAGTTGTCATTCCGGTACATAGCTTTGTTACTTAGTAGTGCCATTTCTTTGACTTCAGTATTTCTTAAAATAGATGGATCATAAAAAGTATGAATGTTTACAGGTCATTCCTAAATTAAATAAAATTAATATTTATGTTTCCATCATAATTCTTCATTTCAGGGAAGAAGAAGATAGAGTCTGTTCCACCATTATATTTCTAGTAATTTAAAGTCTTTGATGTCTTATAATATTTCTTCATTTTCTTTTCTCAGGAGTCACACTGGGTAGTATTTATATAAGATTTTGCATTTTGGCAACTTGAGTTGTTCCCCTTGTTTCATCTTTGTCTCCCCTGATTGCCTTCTCTGTTGATGCATCTTCCATAAAGAACACACTCAATAAATCTACTAATATTAAATGTGATTTGAAAGAAATCAGCAGCATCATCAGTTCTTTGATTGATGTTGATTACCGGTATATGAAAAGTCTTTTGTGTGTGTGTATGTGTGTGTGTTAATATCTCATATGTGCAGAAAGAAGTTATTTTTTTAACCCTTGTAAATTTCACACAAAAAACAATAGTTTATTTGATGGACTTTCTGACAGAATCTTGAGATTGGCTAAATGTCACAATATCAAATAGTATAATAACACACATGCATATTTTAATTCTTGTCTTTATGTTAGTAATGTAGGTTTTTGGCTATTGTTTTTTCTATTAAATTACAATAAACACAATTTTAGTCACACTGGCCATTTGGAACTTATAAATGAACAATGGTCAGCTGAAAAACCTCCCCACATGACAGTTCTTGGCAATAGGCAGTGGCTTAGTTGCCGACTTGTAACACCTCTTACAGCTTAGCCGCACACTACATGGGTTCGAGTCCCATTCAAGTCAAAGGACTTAAATGTGGGACAGCCTTCCAGTTGGCCTGTGTTGTGCTATTTGTTCTACCCAGACATTTGTGTGGGGCATTCCTCCACCAAAATAGCTGCATGTCACTATAATGTAATTGGTCTCTGTGATGTGTTTTTTTTTTAAGTTTGTGAAAGGCTGAAGAGATAAAGTTTGGGCTCTCATTTGCTCTATATAAGCTATCTGTATGACAAGAAAAAATACATAATCTGTGTAAGATAAGAGGTTATTTATATTACTTGACAAATATTGTTTGACCAGACTGCTCTTGACTGGTTACTAGGAAATAACTTATAATAAAACACACTTCCTTGTTTGTCACAGTCTGTTACCGTGATATAAAGCATACACAGCTGCTGCTATACACTATGTAAGGATATAATTTCATCTTCTGATATCGTTTGTTTTGTTTTTGTTTTTGACACACATTGGAGCGACCATTTATGATCATTATAGCTACGTCAACTTTTTTGGCTACGTCAAGCTTTTTGGAAGACCCCAGACACATGTCTGGGTAGAACCACCGGCACACCTAAAGTCAGCTGGAAGACCTTCTCACATTAAGTCCTTCACCCAGAACGGGACTCGAACCCATGCGGTGAGAGACTAAGGAGTCAGAGGAGTTACAAATCGGTGACTCTACCACAACGCTCCGGGCACCCCAGCCTAAACACCTGGTTATATAGGTTGACATTGACCAGTATGTGAGTTCAAATATAGAAGATAAGGTCAATCTTTTTTTTTTTTTTAAACATTATTTCCTTTTGACCTGCCATACAAATGCAAACATACAAATTTTTGCTTGGATAACAGCCTACTTTAGTTAATTTCATCTGTAACAAGAGAATACATAAATGTGTGTATTTATCTAAAAACAACAGCCTGTTTCAACATTTTACTCTGGTGCACATTTAATTAATCTTTTTAAAGATCGATCTTTATATCATAAGTTTGGACAATGTTGCTATTTTTAACATGAACTTAACAAAGTTAATGATTTGTGGAAACAAAATCGATTAATTTATTCTATTCTATTCTTTACCTGAATGTAAAAAAAACTATATTAAAGTCTCCTTTACAGACTTGAGAAAGATGTTAACAAACAGTGAAATTTTTTACTTTTGCATAAATATAAGCTTAAAATCCATTTAAAACTTAGAGAGATTTGTTATTTAAAAAAGAAAATGAAAGTGTTTGTTGATGATTGGTAACCGGCGTATCACAAGAAAGGCAGATAAGTCAACATACACTCTTCAGAGCACAAGCATAAAAACTGAGTAAAACAAATGAAAGGACCTACTTGCATTGAGGGATTATTCAGTGGAGACTATTCATTAAAGTCTCTCATTAATTCTTTTTTAACAGATACATTTTAACAGTAAAATAACAAAATGAAAAATCTAGCATGCTACACATGAATGAAATAGAGATTCTGCTTGTACATTCTTTGTTGCAAGTCTCTAGCCCACTAACTTGCTCAGATAGCTGTCCAGTGCTTCTTGTGAGAAAATAATAATAAAATTAAAAACTTAGCATGCTAAGCATGAAAGAAGTATAAAATATAAACATTCTTCGATGCTATAAAATGTGTGCATTCTTTAATGCTATAAAATGTGTACATTTTTTAATCCTATAAAATTTGTACAGTCTTTAATGCTATAAAATGTGTGCATTCTTTGATGCTATAAAATATAAACATTCTTTAATGCTATAAAATGTGTACATTTTTTAATCCTATAAAATTTGTACATTCTTTAATGCTATAAAATATGTGCATTCTTTAATACTATAAAATGTAAACATTCTTTGATGCTATACAATATAAACATTCTCTGATGCTATAAAATGTGTACATTTTTTAATCCTATAAAATTTGTACATTCTTTAATGCTATAAAATGTGTGCATTCTTTAATGCTATAAAATGTGTACATTTTTTAATCCTATAAAATTTGTACATTCTTTAATGCTATAAAATGTGTGCATTCTTTGATGCTATAAAATATAAACATTCTTTGATACTATAAAATTTGTACATTCTTTAATGCTATAAAATGTGTACATTCTTTGATGCTAGATCTCTGGCCAAATGACTTGCTAAAATTGCAGGTACTTCTTGTAGAAAATAATAAAATGAAGAACTAAACAAACTAAGCGTGAATGAAATATAGAATCTAATTCTGCCATGTTTGTTGTTCATTCTCAAGTTAAATAACTTGCTTTTACAGAAGGTACATAAAAATTATCAATAGAATAACATAGCATGTTAGTCATTAATGAATAAACAGCATGGACATAAACATTACAGGTGTGGTAGCATGCATGGATGCTGTTTGTGTTTTGGGGTCTAAAAGTACTGAGCAAAAGTTAACAATGCATGCTCCTATGCTGACATGGTCACAGTTTTGCCTAGCTACTTGACCCATAGAACCGCACGATGCATACTTACTTTGTTTTAATGGTGTATTTTTTTTGTGGGGTGGGGTGGGGGATGGGAGGGTTTGGTTGCTGAACTGGCCAATCTCAAACTACACTTCTTTAACCCTTTTCTGCATGCATATGCCCTTTTATGCCTTTACAAATCATTAGCAGAATCTGCATAACTAAGGGTTTATGTGTTGATTGGTTCAACCTTAAATCTATTATTACAAGTTGAATATACATAATTTATTAAAATCCTTTTATCTCTTTTAAAGAAAAAAACAACACAGTCAAGTGAATTTTCAAAATTATAGATGAACTATGAATGAAATGGTTAATAAGCCTGATCCATTTGTGCATAGCCGGCAAAGAGTTGATGCATTTGTCGTTTATGTAAATTGGAGTAATTTACACTTAATTATAGGTTTACATTTATAATATAAATAAATCTTTATTATGATGTTTTGTCTCTAAAAGGTCATATCTGACAGTTTGGACCAAATATTTTTTCTCAAATAACCAAATAAGGCATTGTTAACAGAAAAGGTCCTACAAAATGCTGTTCATTGATGTCCTAGATCTTTGTGTACATAGAAGCTCAAATCCGTACTTGTCATCGCCAACAGGTATTTCCTATCTGAGCCACACTGCAGAGATACCGTATTCACTCGTGTAATCGCCGCACTTTTTTACCCGATTTTATCGTTAAGGAGTTGAGGGTGCGGCCATTCTATAGGTGTAAGGTCTTGGGACATTTTTTCTTGAACGATTCTGCCGATTTTTGGAACGCCATGCGTCTAGATGAGCTCTCTAAGTAGGAGGTTGACGGACGATATGAACGAGATAGCGCCGTTCTATGCTTTTGTCTAACCAATTTGAACATATTTAATAATTTATAAATGACTTCCTAGTTTTATCTCTTGTATCATATTTCTGAATGTTTGCATCATCAAACAAGTTCACCCAGCTGTCATGTGCACACTACCATGCAGATCAAAGGATTCCATAGTAGAGCCGATAAAACAACACAACTTTAATACGAGGCGACAATCTCTTTGACGAGGTGAAAAATGAACAGGAGCGTCGACCAGTCATGCTGTCTCAACAAAAGGCTTAATTGGTAAACAGTGACTGTATTTTTGACACGTTGCGAATGTATCTAGTCTCAGTCGCACTGCTATCCTGTAGCTCGTGGCGGCATGAAATTAATTTCTTTGATCTACGTCACCAAGTCTGGTATGACAGTACACGATATATCGGGGAACAGTGCACTGTCCTTGTGTACATTCCACCAATCAACAATTTCATGGAGAAATGTAATCGGCAGCTGCTTATAAAAACACATCGTTCACTCCCTCACTGTCAAACTGCTCCGATCGATATCACCTTGACAACAGCTAATCTCAGAGTCAGTCAACTCAGAGTCAGTCAATTGACCTGTGTAATGAGGCAAGTCTACACAGAAACGCCAAGTAAATTACAGCTTGGTGTATTTAGCAGACTGAAGTTGAAAGTTTGTTTAAGTGTTTACTGACGGATAATAAGCTGTGTTTCATGCAGAACAAAGGGAAATGTATGTGAGACAGTTAATCGTTGACCGACAGAATTGACGATATAGCGGGGCTCCGCTGTATAAACTTTGCGGCCTTCATATTTTTTTCTTCAAATTTTGCGGTCATTTTGGGGGTGCGGCCATTACATTGAATTAGGATTTTTTCTTCAAATTTTGCGGTCATTTTGGGGGTGCGGCCATTACACTGGTGCGACCATTACACGAGTGAATACGGTAGCTATTTTTAAACTAAGGAAGCCACTTAACCACTTACTATTGAGCTACATAAGTAAAAATATATGACATAGTCCTACTTATACCAACATTTGAATAAGCACAGAACATAGGTATTCACATGCAAGCCAAATATATTAGAACAAATCTGTGATGGGTCATTTAACAATCAGAGCAAACCCAACAGTTACCACCTTGGAATGGTCAGTTGGCAATATGGATCGGCTGGGGTGCTTAAACACATGTGTACTTTTGCAATTAAAAAAAAAAATCATCGCCGTATGGGCATATCAAGTGTTACTTGACTTACTTGTCCACTTGTTACTTGTTCACTAGCAATAGGGAAACGCATTTCAAAAGGACAGGTGATTGTCATATTACTCCTGGCAGAGTTATTCCCCTTAGTTGGCTTAGAATTTTAATGATACCATCGAGCAAGTGACAAAAGTGGAGTGGACTTTCTATTGGCAGCTCTTGTTTTATAAACCGTGCTAAGTGTTAACTTCATGCTGTGGTGTCAAAAATATTCTTAGAGTCCTAGCAACTAAGCCGGCCACAATAGCTCAGCTGGTAGAGCGTCGGCTTGCGGATCGGGAGATCGTGGGTTCAAACCCCAGCCGGTCAAACCAAAGACTTTGAAGTTAATAGTAGTGGCTTCCTTCCTAACTCTCAGGGCTAAGGAGACAGCATTTCGCCTGACTCGTCGGTGTCAGTACAATGGACCGACTGGGTTCAGTCCCTGGGCACCTCATAAGTGCCCCTGTGCAATAATGATAGAAATGTTGCTGCACAGTATGGGCAAAAATGCCATCTAATCCCCATCCCTAGCAACAAATAGTGTAAATCTATTTTCAGTCTGAAAAGTGTACTATAACATCTCAATCTTTATTACAAACATGTATTTCCTATCTGACCCACCCTGCACAGTTAACTATTTTTAAACAAAAAAAACATGTGACCACTTACGTTTTAGCTTATCCATGTCATCTGCTGTGATGTCACTGTCTATTTTTAGCAGAATTCCCAATTTTTCTTTTATATAGATTTGAAATGAACGAATTTGAAGTGTTGATTACCAGATTTTACTGCCCCTAAATCCTGATCAGACAGCCCCCACATCTTCCTAAGATTGATCAAGTCATGCTGGGTAGGTAAGGAGTTGTTAAGATTATTCAGTCCCAAAACTTTTTTAAGGCATTTTAGGTTGCGCTGGTTACCTGCAATAATGCCCAGGGTTCAACATTAACAGTTGTCTGACGGTCAGGGATAAGCAAATTCTTAATCTGGACAAGGAGTCGGCAGCAGCTTCTAGTCTGACAGGACAAGTGGTTTGCTGACAAAGCCAACTTGATCTGATTTGTCAGAAATAGCAATATTTTGTGATATAAATCCAAATTTATGTTTTATTGTCCACATGATTTTACTGTTTTGCCTGAAATACAGTTCTACAAGGGGCAAATGTCACCTGCTTTCTGTAACTTAAAGCAATGTCTGATTAATTTTCTTTGGGCTTTAAATTTTTTATTTAATAAACATTTAGTCCTTAAAATCATTTATATTGTCTTAATTGGACTGTCACGTAAAGGGTGTAAACATAAATGCTAAAATCTATTCTAGGTCTAGTTTTGTCCATCAGTCAGTCTTAGGACAGGACAAGTGGAATATCTACATACTAATCTGACTGGACTAAGTGACAGTAAAATTTAATGTTTAGCCCTGATGCATTTTGTGTTTATTGTTGAGATAATGTGCCTTTGAACAACATTTTTCAGCAGTCAGATTTACAAATAAGCTAAATCTTTCATACAGTTAATATCTTTCCTTTTTTTGTATGTACATTTCTAGTTGTTTCTCTAAATTTGTACTTTACAGAAAGTGTATTATCTTCTAAAAACCTTGTTTTCACAGCATTAGAGCAATGTGCAATGATTAAAGGCTTAATTAATTAAATTAAGAGAGAGCTTGGTGTTAAAATTGGTCAAATTGACCCAATTTTTGGCTAAGGCTTATAATCAGCTAAGCTAAGCAGAACTCAATCGGGCTGCTGTCGTAGGCAAAAAATTATATAAAGATCAGCCAGCTCCTACTGGGAGCTGTCTGGTTGGTAGCTGTCTGATTGGGAGCTGTCTGGTTAGGAGCTGTCTGGTAGGGAGCTGTCTGGTAGGGAGCTGTCTGATTTGGTAGCTGTCTGATTGGTAGCTGTCCGATTTGGTAGCTGTCTGATTGGTTCTGGTAGGGAGCTGTCTGGTTGAGAGGTGTCTGGTAGGGACCTATCTGATTTGGTAGCTGTCTGGTTGGGAGCTGTCTGATCCGGATCTACATTATTTGCTACATAGTTACTCTCAGTTTTCTTGGTACATTCATTTATAAAGTTTTTACCTCATCTGCATGCATTTCACACAGAGCTGAAAAACACATGTTCCTTGGTTGTTTACACTATTGCATCGGCAAAGAATGTGAGTCATGGGTGGTGGAAGGGCGGAAGGATTTCAGTCTAATGAATATATTCAAGAGCTAACAATCTTAAGCTACAAACACCCAGTTCTAATGGATAATGCAGGCAAATGTACCGTCAGTTAACCCTTACCAGGCTACAGCTTGTTTACAACCAATTTTTTTTTAATTGTTAACTACACAACAAAAAGGTAGCTAGACATTGCTATGGACAAAGAAGAAAGTAGGTAGGATCCTTATCCAATCACTGTCAGGAGGAGCTTGCTGATCTAGATCTACACTGTTTTGTCAAGGCCTGATTGATGTGTGCTCAGTAGGCAGAGAGTTAATGAAAGTGGCAGCTGACTTTGACATAGGAGAACACCTATCTTATATTTTAACCACCCAGCGTTCATATATATATACACACACTTGGTTGGTTGGCAAGTTACAGTGATTTCCGATTGTTTTATGTTTGGACACTTAGGCAGTCCAGATGAAGGCAGTGTTTTCTTGGAAATACATATTTCTTAGCAAGACATAATTGTTATTTAATTTGAATGTAAATGTATGTAACAAGAAACTAGGAATCTGGAGTGTATATAGCTTGAATCATATGTCTGTCTGCCTTTCTTTAAGCTAATAAGAAATAAAAAATAGAAAGCTCAATGTTGCTAGGGTAGACCAAAAAATGCAATTTATTTATGGCAACTTTAGGTTGAGACGACAACGTAGTGGTCTAGATAAACTGATTGTGCATAAAATTTGTGGTGTTTTGAAGAATCTTATTTATTCTTTTCTCACTTTAACTAATTTTCTGTAAATAAATTTAAATAAATACTAAGACATTTCTCAGATTGAGTATTATTAGGAAAATAATTTAGGAATTTTGTTTATATCAAAAGAAGTATTTTAAGAAGTATTTCATCGCTTTTTAGAAAAATGTCAAATGCCTTTAAGCTTGGAAATCATGTACAGAGAAACCAATTTGGAAAAGGCTAAAATTAAGTATGACAGAGTTATGCCCCTTTTTCTGATTTTTATGTGTTGATTATGGTTTTTGATGAAATCAATTTTTCAAAAAACACGAAATAAATTCACTTTGAACTTGAAATATTTGTTCGCTATCAAAAGTGGAACAAATTTCAATAGGGTAAGTAACTCTTAAATCATTTTGGTCAGGTTAAGCCCCTTTTTGGTCTTGGAATTTTTCTTGTGATTATATGCCACACAGAACAGCTAAATTTATCGTTTAGAATTTGTGTTTTCATTTCAATAATTGGATTGTCTGCTCGCTGTTTTCAAGCACTTTTCGTGGATTGACGCACGCATATATATATACATACATCAATTATTGTGTTTTAAGCTGGCGTCAGCAATGACATTTATTCTTCATCTCCTGCTTTCTTGTGTCTACCATTGGTGGAAACAGCTGTTGTTAATTGATCAGGTAAAGCTCTGTATACAATCAAAACAAAACAATTGATTTAATGTTGGATTAATTGCCCTATCAAAAGTATTTCAGTTATTCACTCTTGACAGCTTTAAACAGGAGCTGGCTGAGCTGGATCTGCACTGTTTGCCTTAGCTTTGTCAATAATTACTTAATTGGCAAATGAATTATAAATGTTTTCAGTCCCTTTAATGGAGCATATTATAATATCTCTTCTCCAAACTATTTATTGTTGGAACTCATAAGTGTCATCTTATTCTTGGGGTTGCCCTTGGTTAAGCGGTTACAGTCACTGACTTGAAACTCCTCAGCTCCTCACCGCGTGGGTTTGAGTCTCAGTCAGGGAGAGAACTTTTATATGGGGAGGTTTTTCAGCTAACATGCTGTGCGGGTGGTTCTACCAAGATATATATGTCTGGGGTCTTCCTCCACCAATAATTAGCTGGACGTTGCCAATAAGACCATAGTTGTGTCAGTGTGATGTAACAAAAAAACAAAATAAACATCTAAGTGTGACATTTTCAATAATTATTTTTAGAATTATGGGATATGTTTATTAACCCTTCTTGTCTGAAGAACATCTCTTTTACAAATATGTAATGTTTTCAGTCCTTATTGATAATAATTCTCCAATTTCAATTGCTTTAAATAACATGTATCTTGATTAACCTTTTGTATATATTGTCATAATCCTGTTGCTTAAATATACTTAAGATGACCGAATCTGGTAGCTTGAGGCCTTGGGTTAGGTCCCGGGCCGCGACATACCATAGTCATTAAAAATGGTAATGGTAAAGCTCCCTTGCTAACTCTCAAGCCATTATAAGGATAGTTCCACGACTGGTTGGCCAGTGTCAGGATAATGTGACTGGGTGTGGTATCATGCCAGGTGTTCATGGCATGCTTTACACAGTGAAGGCAGCACTATATCTGCTTCAAATGGACACCTTCTCCAAATAACTGAAATACTGTAAAACAAACAATATTCTTAAGATGTCTCTTTTGCCATTAATGATTTCAGTCCATTCTTACCCCAGACAGCTCGCTGCTAATTTTCTTGAGCAAGAAATATACCTCATATTGTTCCACTTCAGCCAGGTGTATAATTGGGTACCTGTGAGGGTTATTTGGGTCAATAATATGACTACATATTGCCATGTGTTAACTTTCATAATACAGGATTGATGAATAGACCTAATGACCAGGGAGAAAAACTGTAAAGTCAGCTTAACTAGCAATAGCTAAAAAGTAGACTATAACTTGGTCTTACATATTGTGTGTTATATTCCAAATGACCAGCCACAACAGCTCAAGTGGTAGAGCGTCGGCTTGCGGATTGGGAGGTCGCTGGTTCAAACCCAGGCCGGGTCAAACCAAAGACAATAAAGTTGGTAGTCTTTGCCTTCCTCCTATCGCTCGGGGCTATGGGGACAGCATTACGCCTGACTCGTTGGTGTCAGTATAATGGACAGCTCGGGTTCAGTCCCTGGGCACCTCATAATTGCACCTATGCTATACTGATAGAAATGTTGCTGCACAGTATCAACAAGAATGCAGGCAAAGCCCATCCCCTGTCCCGAACACTATTGCTGTCAATACTTTCTGTCTCTGTTATTTATACTGTTCCAATCTCTTTGGCAATATTTTCAGTTCCTGTTATTTTATCATGTTTCAGTCCTGACAGCGGGTACCTGTACATTACAATCATCTACAACATCTCGGTCAGTCTGGCCCTCTATGGACTGTTCCTGTTCTACTTTGCCACCCGTGACCTCCTCAGTCCCTACGAACCAGTCTGGAAGTTCTGCACAGTCAAATCAGTCATCTTTCTCTCGTTCTGGCAAGGTATGGGTTCATTCTTTTTATTGTTTTGATGGTCTTTGTATTACTACCATAAACATTTGAGTTTTTATAATGCCAATGTGGTTATTTTTCGTCTGACACTCAAAGAAGTTGTCATACTTATATAAAATTCCTAAAATGTCTACAGAAATAGCCAAATTGCCAATGCTTTAAGACTAAAAACCTGATAATGACATAATTAGGATTTTTTTAGAAAACCAACCTTTGCATAACATGATTTTGGGGAACGTTTTTATATTTATATATTTATTTTTTCAATATTGAATATTATATAATGTGCAAAATTGAAGATATCTAATTAAATTTATAGAAATATAAATACTCAAATGTAAACTTTTATATATATAGCTCTTTTACAATAATGTCCTGCCTATGCCATAAAGGCCAGTTGATGGCAAATGCGGTAACTTTTATTACCAATAAATATTTAGCTGGACATTGCAAATATCACCATGATAAGTGTCAGTGCTAATAAAAACACAAATTTATTAAAAAATGTAACTGTACCTGAGTGTTATTGTTGGCTAAATACTACAAAGTAAGATTTTCTTTTTACAACTGAAGCTGGCTAAGGGACATAACAGTTAATATTGTCTGTCCTAGGTGTGTTGCTGGCTATTCTTGAGCATGCCGGAGCCATCAGCCCCATCTACTCCGACCAGGGCGAGCAAACCGCCGGGGTGGGAACCGTCTCAGCTGGCTACCAGAACTTCTTCATCTGTATAGAGATGCTGTTTGCCGCAGTTGCTCTGCGGTTTGCTTTCCCTCACTCTGTCTACAGCTCGAGTCCGACCAATACGACAGGTCGCACCGTGTCACTTCAGAGCATTTCGAGCAGCCTGAAAGAGACTATGAACCCTCGGGACATTATGCAGGATGCTATCCATAACTTCCACCCACAGTACCAGCAGTACACCCAGCAGGGGATGAAGATACCACAGGATGAGGACCAGTCGGACACGGGCTGGTCGTATGATCAGTACCAGAATCGTGGTAGCAGACAGAATGGTACAACACCAGTTTCCGACTCCTCACAGAGGTCGGATCGTAGCCTAGGGTCATCAACTCATAGTCAGGCAAGTGGTGCAGCCCATCCTGCGGGCGGCCAGCATCACAAAGCACCGTTGCCACGGCAACAAGGTACTGGACCAGGCGTGACACCGCAGCGCCGATTTAATGAGAAGACAACTCTGCTGAGTTCAGATGATGAATTCCAGTGATTATCTCCCTTTGGGAAGTGAGGTGATGAAGTCTGGGTTTGATGGTTTAAAAACAGTTCTGTAATGAAACTAAGATGTGCAATGTTACCAGGGTGATGCAGACAGCTCCCCCTGGTGGGTAGGATATGAGAAACTGTAATCACGGGTCTTGTAGCCTGCTGGCTACAACAGAAACTGTGGACCAAGGCGTTGCTGACTGCATGAAGCTTCATGTTGTATGGCTGATGTTGTTGCATGAAATCTGGTGGTTAATGTTCAATATCTGGAGCTAATTCTAACATACGACAAATAAATATTATAAATACAATCAATGAAAGTATTGGAAATAAAAGGAGACATTTGTACTTGTTTTAACTGGTAGAATAGACAGGTAATCGTTATTAAGTAACAAGATATTTGTAAATAGATAAAAAAAAAAATCTTTTCTTTTTTCCTAGAAGTGTTTGTAACTAGATAACAAGCAAACATTTTTTCTTTTCTTTTGTCTAAATGGTAGACTTAAATTATCTCCTACAATATAATTAAATTATTAAGTTTTGATTACACAGTCAAGAATATATTTATTTTTTCATTTTTCATTTTTTTTTTTTTTTTTTTTTTTTTTTTTTTTGTAATTTCCAAGTTTTCAATCATACTTATAGAGAACTCTATTTGTTTGAGTGTTTTACTCTTTTGTCTGCCGTTTTACACAAAATTATGTATTCTTAAATGAGCCTGCCATGAGTAAATAGTGTACAATAGTTGCATTGTGTCTCATGCAATATTTATTGTTATCTTTTATGAATTTTTCTGGAAAATTGACAAATATATCACGTTAGGGGATGATTTATATGGGTGTGGTTGTCATGGTAACCTAAATTAAATATACTGCAGAAGATTCTTGCTGTTGTTACAGTATGATGTTAATGATCTGTTGGTTGCATGTATATATGTACTTAATAAAAAAAAAATCTTGTTACTGTAAGTCGTTGTATTGTGGAATATTTTAAAATGATGTTGTGTACATTTATGTCCTTGAAGATGATAATTGAAGACAAATTTGTTAAAAGTAATGGAATAAATGTGATTAATGTGAATAAATGTTCATACAACAGGTCCTGCCATTACATTATAATCACCTGATCATAAAGATATCCGCTTATATGTACTGTAAGTGTAGGTGTTTCATATTAATCCGTGTGATTCTAATCTAAAGTGTTGTGCTTGTTATTGATGAAGTGGCAAATTGTTCCTATTCTGGGGCGCCCGTGACCTAGCGGATGAGTTGCTGAGTTGAAACTTCTCAGCCCCTCACCGTGTGGGTTCAAGTACTAATTTCTAATAAGTATGAGTTAATTAACTTTCTGTAACAATTAAAAAGTTTTTTGAATGTTAAACCTCTATTATAGGGGCATCAGTGACCGAGCGGTTAGAGTCGCTGACTTGAGACTCCTCAGTCCCTCACCATCAGTTCAAGTCCCACTCGGAGCGAGAACTTTCATGTGCGGAGGTTTTCCAGCTTATCTGTGGTGCGCCGGTGGATCTACCCAGACATAAGTCTGGGGTCTTCCTCCACCAATAATTAGCTGGATGTCGCCAATATGACCATAATTGTGTTGGTGCAATGCAACAAAAAACCAAAATCTTCCTATTTTTGTCTCAAAAATTGTTACCAGCAATGCGGTGAGAAAGTGTTCTACCATGTGTTCTCACTTGTTAAGTATTTGACTTACGTCTTGTGTGTTTTCATTTATTAATGAGCAATTATAAAGTAAGATTTTTAACTTTCCAGTACCTATTGTTTGCTATAATGGTTAGTGAATGAGTAACATAGGCCGTCGTATCACAATGAATGGTTTTATTTGAATATTGCATGAACATTTTTGTAACATTAATGTAATGTGAAACATTTACCTGGCTGTTGTTGGTTTATTCACCTTTAAGTGTGTAGAAAATCATATTTGTAAATACCATGTACATAAAGGAATACATTGTACATTTTTGTCATTTTTCTGTAGATAAATTAATGTGTTGAGGCATTTTGCCAGTTATTTCATCAAGGTATTAACAAAACATAGACTGGCAGTGTATCCTTAAGGTTGTTGATTTTTATCTCTAGTCTAAAATCAGTCTCAAGTATTTGATTGGTCAAATATCAATATACATTCAATTTCAGCCAATCTGATTGGTCAGACAACAAAATACTTGCAATTTCAGCAAATCTGATTGGTCAGACTTAAAAATATGATCAATTTCAGCCAATCTGATTGGTCAGACATCAAAATACAGTCAAATTCAGCCAATCTGATTTGTCCGACAACAAAATACTTGCAATTTCAGACAATCTGATTTGACAGACTTCAAAATATATTAAAATTCAGCCAATCTGATTGGTCAGACAAAAAAATACTTGCAATTTCAGCCAATCTGATTGGTCTGACTTCAAAATACGATCAATTTCTTGATTGAACACTTTTCTTGGATACAGATTAACGTGATGTTCACAGGGTTAGTGAAATACAAAAAATCCTGATAGGAGCGATTGTAATATGGTTAAAAAACAAACTCAGCGGAATAAAGTCTTGATTTCATTATTTCAGGGTTAAACTATGGACCAGTCATTATTAACATATCTTTTTTTTTAGTTTGTTTACATAATAGCATGGTTGTTTTGATGGAAAACAGACCCATTTAGAATTATTTTAGACTGGGTATCTTTGCTAGTTATCAATACTAATTTGCTCTGTTTTGTTGTCAGGTTTAATTGAAAAACTACATATAACCAGTCATGATTGTTGGTTTAAAAATTAACTAGAGTTGTGAAGAAGATATTGTTTATACACTATGTCTAATATGAATAGATTGTTTTTGATAAGTTATTGTTGGATTAAAAGAATCATTCAAATTTGTAACATTAAACATTTTATTTTTAAAAGCGATAACACAAAAAGTGCTTATCTGTCTCTTCTTTGCATTTTCATCCCATGAGTTAGGGGTATTGACAAAAGGTTTTGAAATGGAAAACTTATTTTTTGGTAGCAATATCAGATAATATTGAAAATATTGGGTTTTCATTGTCTCTTAGAAAATATTTATGATCATATTATTATGTTAGCTGTAACATCAATATTTACATTCTCACAGTTTTGTTGCATTCAGCTCATATAAATGCACACTTGCCAACATTGATCAGTTTTCAAGGTGTCCCATCATAATGCATTTTGCATTTCTCCTGGCTTTTAAAAAAATATAGTTTTCAAGTTTTTCACTGTTTTATCCATTTTTAGCATCTAAATATCCAACTCAGATACATCCTGCATGAAATTATTTTTAGATTGTTAATAGAATATTAAAAAAGAAAAAAACAACATTCCATCAAAATTGAAGTTTACATCTTCATTTTTGAATTGATCATAGAGATATTGTCATTTCATTGAAAAAAATGTTTAACAAATACTTTAATAAAAGTAAATGTTTAATTACTGCTAATTAAAATTATTAAGACCTTGCTAATGACATCAGAATAATTGGCAAACAGATATAACCTTTTTTTCTGTTTTCCCTATTTCTTTCATCTCGAATTTTAGATAAAAGTTTTTATGTAATATTCACAATATGGCCAGCTAATATATCTTTTTTTAACACAAAATTAACTGCGCTTAAAGTTAATAAGACTTTGTCTTGATCACTCATTGCTTTACCCAATGCTTTCTTTTAACAAATTCTGTATGTTGTAATTGTTACTTTTATGATACAAATACTAAACTAGACTAAACACTAAAAACTCTAGGGCACCTGTGGTGTACAATCGGACTCCTCAAATAATTCACGAATCATCTCTCGGATGTATGTAGGTAGTCGGATCACCTCGGCTTTTTCCCTAAATGGGACTACTTTTGTGACAGACGTCAAAACAATGATGGCAGCTCGGATGACAGCTCACACCACGATGCCTGTTAAAATTTAGCTTGTGGCTTCACATTTAAATCATCCAATTTTAACTTACCAAGTGCAGCAGACACGCAGCTGTCAAACGATGCCATTGTTTATGTTTGGTGCAAACTATATTTTAGGCATATTCTATTTCCTACTTCCGGTGAAGAAAATGATTTCTGTAAGTATCATTGCACCAGATACATCCGAGGTATTATTTTCCGATGACAGAATTACTCAAGGAGTTCTGACTGCCGTGGTGTAGTGGTAGGGTCACCAATTTGTAACACTGACTGCTAAGCCTCCCACGTCATAGGTTGCAGTCCCATATGGGGTCAAGTACACAATGTTGAAAAGTCTTCTATCTGACTTGCGGTGTGCCGGTGGTTCTACTCAGACATTTGTCGGGGGGTCTTCCTTCACCAAATATAATGATCACAATTAGTCGCAGTGATTTATTTCCAAAACAACACTAAAGACTCCAAAATGATGAAGAATTGCTTATAACCTTCAATTGATACATAGAAGTAATGTGACCACTTCAGTTGTTTTTTTAAATATATTGTAATTTTTTTTTTATTACCTCATGTATAATAATAATGTTATTGTTACCCAGTACATATGTTCTGCTGAAGAGTTCTGAAAAGAAAAGATAACTCTTTTTACCTGATCTACTAAGTTAGTGTTCTTGTGCAATGTTGTCAGTCCTTATCTACCCTTGTTTTTGTATTGTGCACTGATTTACTTTATTTCATGGATATTTACCAGATTGTAGTCAAGTGTTCCATATGATATATATTTTTGCGAAACATTTACTGTCACTTGTACATATCATTGTCTGTCAGCACTGTATGGTTATTGCACTCTTATGTCGCTTTACTTCATGCTATGCTGCAGTTATCACTGCAGACACAAAAGATCATGTGATCAGTTGGTATTTCAATTGTTTCCAAATTGAGTAAATAGAGGATCTGACACAAGTTGTCATTTCATAAGACCATTTATCAAACAAGTTCAGGAAAAGTGATAGTAAACAAGTCTATGGCGAGCTTACTATCATTTTTCCTGGACAAGTTTTATAAGTGTTCGTATTAAATGACACCGGGTGTCAAATTCTTTTTATCACAAGATTTTAATTGCCAGTATAGGATTTTATGAATTTTTAACAGCAATACTAGATGAAATAGTGGTTTGAGACGATCTGCATTGTCGATGATGTCATCAATAAAAAAGCTGTATTATGCTAGTTTAATATAACAAAATATATAATGGATAATATGTATTAAATGGAAAACAAGGGGAATCATGTGATAACAATGTGTTTTTCAAATATTTCAGCATTTGTAAACCTATTATGGTTAATATCACATGACTGGTATATGAAGATGGAAAGCCAATATTACCATAAGATTATCTGATCATATAGTAGACCATATTTTCCATTTATGTTATTTGGAAATGTTATAAAAAAAATACAAGTTGTTATAGATTTGACCATATGTCAGAATAAAATATGTGTATGAATGTAGCATTCCTTCACTAGATGCTTAAAAATCTTTAAGGGTTAATAATATGGTGTTTTAAATGTTTGGATCTTAGCCAAATTGTACTAACTACATAGGTATGTGCAGTTTACATTTTAGCCAATTTTTACTACCTGCATGGTGTATGTAGGTTACATTTAAGTCCAATTTCACTACCTACCTGCAGGGTATGTGTAGGTTACATTTAGGCCCAATTTCACTTCCTACATGCAGGGTATGTGTAGGTTACATTTTATTCCAATTTCACTACCTGCAGGTCATGTGTAGGTTACATTTTAAGTCATTTTCACTACCTACAGAGTATGTGTAGGTTGCATTTGAGCCCAATCTCAGTACATACATGGCACATGTAGGTTACATTAAAGTCAAATTTTACTACCTACATTGTATGTGTAGGTTACATTTAAGTCCAATGTCACTACCTGCAGGGTATGTGTAGGTTACATGTAAACCAAATTTCACTACCTTAAGGGTATGTGTAGATTAAATTTAAGCTAAGTTTCACTGACTGCAGTATCTTTGTATGTTACATTGTACCAAAATGTCATTACCCGCAATGTTTATATAGGTTACATTTAAACGAAATTTCACCGGGTGCAGGGATTGTGTAAGCAGTGGTTACTGTATTTGGCAAAGGGAAGTAACTGCTGTGTGGAGTATGTATATGTTAGCCAGATCTAGTCTAGTGATGACATTGGTCTCCCTTTATCTCTGTGCCCCTATATAAAATGTTGTTCCCACCCTTTCGCCATGCTCATGTTCACTTTAACTCTAAGCATAAATTTATAAGACTTAGGTAAATATTTTATATCCAGATCAGCTGTCTCCTGCTGGGAGCTGTAACACTTTTTTCTGCCAAGTCTCTAGCCATATGACAGGCTATGATGTACCTTTGCATGTCAGTGTGGCAAATTTCTAATTAGGATGAGTTAAGAACTTTTGTAACAATTAAAAAAGTTTTTTTAAATTTTAAACCTCTAAAATAGGGGCGCCCGTGGCCGGTTAGAGTTGCTGACCTGAAACTTATCAGCCCCTCACCGCGTGAGTTCAAGTACTGGTCGGAGCAAGAACTTTCATGTGGGGAGGTTTTCCAGCTAATCTGCAGTGTGTGGGTGGTTCTCCCAGATGTATGTCTGGGATCTTCCTCCACCAATAATTAGCTGGACAATATGACCATAATTGTGTCGGTGCTATCTAACAAAAAGCAAAAACAAATAAACCTCTATTATTATGTCTAAGTACCTATGCCTGCAATCAAACATTAGCTGGAGACACAAAATGTTGTTTGGTAAACAATGCAAGCTCCGTAATGGATGCAGTGCACCCATTTTAATAAGCACTCATTGACACAGACAGCATTGTAGAGTTAGCTCCCTTGCTTACTTGATTGGGAAAAAAAAAAACACCAGTGTTCTATTTTTAGCCCCATGTGATAATATGACATTGTAGATTATTGAATGGCTTGCATATGGCATTTTTATAAAGCAAATTCAGGTGAGGTATATAATAATGTAGCAAACGAAGGGTTAAGCTTTAATTCCCACACAGTCTGTATTTATTGTTCAGATATATGTTGAGCTGAAGAACAAATAAATCTTTCTTGTAAAATTATAGGCTTTCCTTTTTTTCCCTAGGCTTTTCCTAGATGGACATTCATTCGTATGTTTATTCCTACACTGAATTCTTTCCACTTAATACAGGAATTGACACGCAACAAAAGTTTATTCTAGTTCTGCACAAATGTAGATGATGTATACAGTGTCATATTTTCTTTGTTCCAGATTTGAATTAAGTTTTTGCAGAGCATTGGTACTAAATTACCTTATTGGCCAATTTTCATATTTCTATCAGAATCATAGAAAAAATCATATATATTTTTAAATAGTTAAGCAGTCTTGTAAACTTTCAGTTTGAATTTCTTCAGTATTTGGAAACATTCAATAATTATCTTCGGATTGAACTTTGGGTTTATACACAGGTTGTTAATATGGGCTTTGATTGCAAATGGATGATAAAAAAAATGATATAACCAGTATTTGTAATGCTGAAAGCCTGATAAAAAAAGTTTATTAGACAAAATTCTCTTACTAGCAGCTGTTGAATCATTAACATTGAAGGGGCACTCGTGGCGTAGTGGTAGAGTCGCCGACTTGTAACTCCTGAACGCTTAGCCTTCAACCGCGTGGGTTTGAGTCCTGTTCGGGACGAAGGACTTAATGTAGGAAGGTCTTCCAGCTGACTTGCAGTGTGCCGGTGATTCTACCCAGATATTTGTCTGGGGTCTTCCTCCACCAAAATAGCTGGACCTCGCTATAATGATCATAATGGGTCTCTGCGATATATTTCAAAAACAAAACATTAACTCGGAGCCTACTTCACTGACATAGATAAAGTTTTAGCAAATACAGGTCGTGTAGATTCCAGTTAGCCAGCTCCCCGCTGGGGCTTTCTGAACAGGATCTACACTGTTACCTGCTCATTGTCTAAGAATGGGTTCTAAAGGAATGTAGCATGCAAAGTATCGAAATAAATCAAACATGGCAGTAAGTATACATCATCTACAGTTCCAGGTAAATTGTTGCTGCATATTTTGTTATTATTAGAAACACTTGTATTTTCATTTGTGCATTTTAGGTGTCATAATTCAAGTCACATGATAAATAATTGTATTAGAAATGGACATTTACACAGAACTTTATATTCCTGTTTGTTATTATATCTCTCTTTAACAGCTAATATCACGCCACAAATTGATAATCTGACATGAAGTAATAGTATCGCTTTTTAGATCTTTAATTCTTTATGATGTATTAAGATGTTTGTTAAGTTATGACTTTGATATAAGTTAGTTCTCAGAAACATGTAGCCAAAAACTAATACCTACTTACCAGAGTTTTTGCTATCTTTCATGTAACAAATTTTTATTGATTGTTTATATCCGATTGTTTACATATCAGCATAAGTTTATTGTGTTTATAGTTATACATAACAGTACATATAACAGTACCTGGCCTACAGACATTGGGCACATCTGCATATTTTGTTGATGCCATTGCACTATCTTTTAAGGAACCATTGGTCAAATTCACTTGTTTTTTAATTTTTGCTAAAAAAGGGCAATTTTATCTTTTAACCACCATGAATTATAGAATAAAATAGTTCAGCATACCACACGATTATATGTGAACAAGTTGGCCTGCAACAGATTGTGTTGTTTTGACGTTGCAAGAATTTAAAGTATCCAATGGTTTTAATCATTTTTTTTTCCATTTAAAACTTAGACATATAATACTAAACTAAGCATGCAGGACATGGTGTCATCTGTATACATAAAAGAACAATTTTGATAGTGAAGCAATCATGTATATAAATGATGTATGGCACTTTTTCAGGTAACTGGAAAAAATAACGGCTATTACATTTTTGTGCTTAGTTTCAAATCTGTTAGCATAAATTGTATTATTATTTTTATTTCATATTAACTGCAACGATATTATTTTTAAAAAGTACATTGCTTTGTGTTGCATGTCATGACTTGGTCATTAGTACCTTTTTGTCAGAAATGTCAAAACTTTAAAGTTTGACATTTTTGACCAAAAAAAAAATTAAGTCAAAGACACATGGTAATATAAAATACATTTTTATTATTATTTATATTTTTATAAAATATGAAATAAATACAACCAAATCACTGAGAGTGTGCAAATAAGCAAAACAAAAGTGATGGTCATTATTTTTTACATTTATCTGAAAAAGAGCAGTATGGATTGGTGGTCATATGCTTCATGTACAGTCACTAAACTGCGATGCGCCTTTGGTTCTACCCAGGCATTGGTCTACGTTCTTCCCCCAACAGTAATGTTTGGGCATTGCCAATATGACCATAATTGTGTCGGTGTCAATGTGTGATGTAACCAAAAAACATTTAATATTTAATTATAACCAGGATGCTTAAGATAGCTTGCTGTAACTTTTATTACTTGCTTAACTTAAATTAACAAGCCAAGACAGTAGGACCCTACTCTGATGTATTTACCGCAAAGTTGCTAACAATGTCTTAACATTTTGCCTGTTATTGGCCTGCTTAGCGCAAATTGATCGGGCTTTGGCAAAAAGTGCAGATCAAGTTGAGCTGCCTCTTGCTGGGAGCTGTCTGTTCAAGATCTACATGATTTGCTGCCATGGCCCTTTTAAAAATGTTTTCCTTACATGCCTAAAGTTGTCTGCAGATTATTATGAATTGATATATTATATATTATTATATATATTGTTGACAAATGTACCAAGCAAGGCAGAAAAAAAAGATATAGGTGTATTAAATAAACCTATATCACTTCAGACACATGACCCCTTGTAGTTAACAAAATGATCTTCGATGTCATTTGGACTTAAGGATCGTTTGAAGTTTATTTGAAATTTATAGTTGACATATTTTTAAATCTGACTCCATTTTTACATCAATATCGCTGTTCATCATGTGTTTTGAACCATCGCAGACTACTTAACTTGTATTTTAGTGTACTGCACAAGTTTTCTTTCTCATTAATTTTTCATCTTTCAAGTTGGTTTCATTGATTTGTTTAAGTAATAGAAATTGGATTGACTTGTATCTGTATTGTCTTTCATGTTGTTCTTGAACTAGAGTATAAAGAATCTTCATAATTTCTGTTAAGTCAATTTTTGTGTTGTTATTGTAGACTTTATAGTTTACATTGGTGAAATGAAAATTGTCTCCCTTGTTAGTTAATATCCGAGGTTTTCCAAAAGTAGGTAGGCCCTTTCAGTTGGAATTCTTGGACTTTATTGCCTGTTCTTTTGTAGTTATTGCAATTACAAACAATGAAATGTCTTACTCTTGCATAAATGTAGGCTTAAAATCCATTTAAATACCAATAGAGTTATGTTATTTAAAAAAGAAAATGGAAGTGTTTGTTGATAATGGTTAACCTGAGTATCACAAGAAATACAGAAAAGTCAACATACACTCCATTGAGCACAAGCAAAAAAAATGAGTAA
Source organism: Sinonovacula constricta (assembly GCA_007844125.1). Lineage (NCBI taxonomy): Eukaryota > Metazoa > Mollusca > Bivalvia > Cardiida > Solecurtidae > Sinonovacula > Sinonovacula constricta. The sequence continues at coordinate 64,638,659 of CM017555.1, read as the reverse complement.
AACAAATGAAAGGACCTACTTGCATTTAGGGATTTTTCAGGGGAGACTTATCATTAATGTCTCTTCTTAGCTGATTATCTGATTACCTACCAAAGATTGTTTTGTAAACAAAAAATAATGCCATTAGGCAAAAGAATTTACAGGATGGCTTACATGTGTGGCCTGTAGTTACAAATAGGCATAATCACATATAACTTTTATGTAATCAATTGTTCATGCTCGATGTTTTCATAACACCTATATACTACTACTTAATTGTTGACTTTAATCGGCCTATCTAAACATTTTTATGTTAAAGATACATTTATAATAGCTCGCCTATAAAGTTATGTTTTCTTTACAATAAACAATGTATCAGTTTACACAATTTGTACTTTTAATTTGTTTAATGAAAGCAATTATAATTTGACACATTTTATTAAAGAATTTTCTTATTGAATAAAGAGTATTCTTTTCTTATGTATTTTCAGTTTTGGTTCTTTTTCTACTCTCACCTGGCTCTGCAAAAATAAATTAAGCTTAGGCAAATAGTGTAGATCATGATCAGCTACCTCATGCTGGGGCCTGTCTGATCAGGGTCTACACTATTGGCTGCTTTGTTGTTGTCAAATCATCTTGTTATCTATCTTTAAAGTGGTCAGCAAGTATGTAAGAATTAAGTAAGGAATATAGACCCATACTGCAGGCTAGGAATTCATTGACTACCCCAGATCTCCGAGAGATGTCTTTTGTTTTATAACTGTACAAGATATAAAGCGGCTGTTTGTGTCGGTGTAACATATTTTTTGTACTGCTTATCTGTTTTTGACAATTAAAATAGTTCTAAAACTACTTATTTTTTGGTAAAAAAAAAGTTCACAATAATGCTAATTTCTCTTTTAGACCATACTCACTTCTCTTTTGACATCTCTTCAGATTTTTTTCTCAGATTTGTTGACTGAAAAAAGATTTCATTCCAAAATCACATTTTGCAATATAATTAGGGTGAACTTGCATATAATTTATTTATGTCATAAATTTTTAGCAGATTCAGTTCAGTAAAATAGTCGTGCTACTTACAAACATGTTTTTGAGAACAAGTATATGTCGAGCTGTCTTAGAATTTTTATTTTTATCCTGATAGTTAAACAAAGTTTCTGATGTTGGTACAATGTATGGGTCAGTGTCTCCCTCCCCCCCTGCCCCGCCCCAGTTTTATGTTTGTGATAACAGTTGTTGTTGTTGTACATACATCGTGCCAACTGATCATGTCAAGTTTATGGTAAATACAATTATTTCTCTTAAACGAGTGTTGGTTGTTGTTTCTTACCCAAAAACAAAAAACATGGCCATTATTTATGATTAATAATGAATGAGTGTCATGTCTATGGTCAGGGGATTAGCCCTGGTACAAAATAACCAGGTACTTGTTTTTCAAAACAAGTGGACAGGCTGAAAGTGAATGAGTGTCAAGTCCAAGGGTCAAGAGGTTAGCCCAGGTACAAAATAACCAGGTAATTGTTCTTCAGAACAAGTGGACAGGCTGAAAGTGAACGAGTGTCATATCCATTGTCAAGAGGTTAGCCCAGGTACAAAATAACCAGGTAATTGTTCTTCAGAACAAGTGGACAGGCTGAAGGTATTAATGTAAGGTAACTTAAAAGTAACTTTTTAGTTCAACTTTTTTTGTGTATTTTGCTTTTTAGGTTATGTTTATTTACATGCTGGAATCACCACCCCATCACGGCTGGAAAAATACGGTAGCCCGACGTCCCGGACAAATCAAAATGCATTTTCGGTCTACTGGCCATTGATCATTAAATTTGTCCCAGACAAGTTTGTAATCGGCAGTTTGACAAGTGACAAATAAACAGCGGTTTCTAATTAGCGTTGAAGACAATTTCACGCCAGGAACATTTATTAACAACATGAAAAGGCAGTACGTGTACAATGCATGCACCTGCCAAAACAGCCAGTCATGATACGTGATACATAAACGCTTCTAGACAAAAAATAAAAGAAACTTGTTATACCTTGTTTTTTAGTTGTAGAATATGACAAATGTGTTGTGTTTGTTAATTGATAATGACGCAAATTTTCGGACAAGTCATTTTTGTCCAGGTTACTAGTCCGGGTCTGGTCATTGAAAAGAAATATTTCCAGCCTAGTCCATTAAAATAAAAATACCCCACCCTCCAGATGTGTCCAGCAAGTAAATGGTTAGGGTCAGCTCACCCTCTTGCATTTTATCGAGACCCTACTGTGTTCTCAAGGACAGTTTATGAACAACAACCCTAACGTAACCCATTAGTCACTTTTTCATTAGTACTGTAAAAAATAACATCCATCTAAATATGTTTAAAATGTATGCTAAGTGACCTTATAAGGACCACTTTAGTAAAATGTCACTTCTTTCTCTCTGACGATATAAATGTCAGGCATCCAGGTAAACTATTTGTCCAGCCACACTGTTTTTCCAAATGCACAAGAACCAAAGTTGCTTTTTATTCGTGTATTCCTTGTAAAATTTAATTATTACTGCTTTTGAATATGTAAAATAGTCTCTAGAGCAAAGTAATTTAACACAAGGCATTATTCCAAAATCACTTTAGCATACAACAAGGGATGTTTCATAAAAAAGCATGCTATGGGTATTTGCCATTGTGTAATATAAAAACAAAGGTTGAGTCTATTTTATAAATCTATTACTTTATTTTAAAAAAAAATGTTGAAGGAAAACATGAAACTATCAATAATTAACAGTTTATTACCAAAGCTTAATAAATTTTTGACTTTTATAATACAATTTCCCAGAATAACTTACAGAATTTATTTGTTACACCGAACAACACATGACAAGACCTTTACAACGTGCACATGCTTTAAAGAACAATAATAGAGCATTTCTTGATTATAGACACATGCAAAAATAGCAACTGATTGGCCCGTGTTAAACAAGCTTGCAACAAGCCCAGGCTTTTTAAGTCTTAAATGACCATATGTAACTAGTGCTGAGGTGTAGAATGTAGGCCATCAGGAATATTACAAAGTACCTGGGACAGATCCTTACACATCAAAATGATGCTCCCCTTTAAGTTGTTCTTGTTTGCATCAATTTAAATATTTTGTGGGTGTTTTATCTCTAATACAGCTTATGTTGCTTGATATAATAATAAGTACTGTTTTAAAATAAATACACCTACGGTGCCATTCCCTTTAAAGGTAAATGGCCAAAGGTATGATGAAGGTTGGAGATTAAAAGTACAATTTCTGGAACTTATTTAAGTTGCTTTTACTTAAAGTTATAAAATAGATGAATAAGATGGCTGTTTCTTGTTGTAAAATGGCAAATAACCAAAGCAAATTAGAACAATGTTTGTTTACTGAGTTTATCATCCTACCAACATATTACATACGATGTCCACTTGAAGCAGACACAGTGCTGCCTTTAATGTGTATAGCATGCCATGAACACTTGACATAGTACCACACCCAGTTACATTATCCTGACACTTGGATGATTAGTTGTGAAACTACCTTTAGATTTGCCTCATGTAACAAATTCATATTTGTTTATTGGGTTTATCGTCCCACAAACAGTATTTAAGTTGTCTAGAGACAGTGTCCACTTGAAGCAGATATAGTGCTGATTTCACTGTGTATAGCATGCTGAGAACACCTGGCATGATACCACACCCAGTCTCATTATCTCGACACCGGGCCAACCAGTCGTGAAACTACTCTTATATTTGCTAGAACGTTAGTAAGGGATATATACCACTACCTTTTTTTTAATGACTTCGATATTCTGAAGCCTTGTATCGAACCAAGGGCCACCTGAACTTTGAGCCAACACTTCTACCTATTGCGCTACCAGGTCCGGGAATGACACAGATGTATGTTGGCAAGCCGGGTTATTAAATAGCAAAAGCACATATTATTTGCATGACAAAAATGGTAATGGATTTACATAGAAAATGCAAGCTCTTGAATATATTAAATCATTTATTAATTATTCAAGATTATCAATAATCATTATTAAAAACAGGTTGAATATAAATTCATAATTGTAATAGCTCTTATAACGTAACATGATAATATTATCAACAAACCTGATACAACTTATTATACATATAAACATATGCATAGAATACACAAAACCATGGGCAAATATATAATAATCCAATGGTTAAACATCTAAAAACACTAAAAAAATATGTGTATAAAATGACATAACAAAATGACATTAAAAACAAGAAAGATATTTCTAGGTTTATTACAAGTTATTGCAAAACAAATTTAAATTTTGTTTAAAAAAACTTGGCCATTTTGCATCACATGGTTTAATAAACTTATTATAAACAATGTAAAAATTCTTAATAAAAAAACAACTTTCTTCATTTAATATCACTTGAAAAACAAATATTTGGTGGACACTGGGCCAAAGAGGAATGATAAGCTCTCTTTCACTGGTATTTCTCACTCTTCCACCCAACAACATGAAACTAAAACATATGTAACAACCAAATGCAGCAAACCTGCCTTCAACAACCTTGCTAGAGTAGTATCGGTACATGATGGCACACTGCCAGGATAACGTTCCAGCTACCCTGCCTACAACAACCTTGCTAGAGTAGTATCGGTACATGATGGCACACTGCCAGGATAACGTTCCAACTACCCTGCCTACAACAACCTTGCTAGAGTAGTATCGGTACATTATGGCACAGTGCCAGCAACCCTGCCTACAACAACCTTGCTAGAGTAGTATCAGTACAAGTTGGCACAGTGCCAGGAGAATGTGCCAGCAACCCTGCCTACAACAACCTTGCTAGAGTAGTATCGGTACATGATGGCACACTGCCAGGAGAATGTGCCAGCAACCCTGCCTACAACAACCTTGCTAGAGTAGTATCAGTACATGATGGCACACTGCCAGGAGAATGTGCCAGCAACCCTGCCTACAACAACCTTGCTAGAGTAGTATCGGTACATGATGGCACACTGCCAGGAGAATGTGCCAGCAACCCTGCCTACAACAACCTTGCTAGAGTAGTCTCAGTACAAGTTGGCACAGTGCCAGGAGAATGTGCCAGCAACCCTGCCTACAACAACCTTGCTAGAGTAGTATCGGTACATGATGGCACACTGCCAGGAGAATGTGCCAGCAACCCTGCCTACAACAACCTTGCTAGAGTAGTATCGGTACATGATGGCACACTGCCAGTATAATGTGCCAGCTACCCTGCCTACAACAACCTTGCTAGGGTAGTATTGGTGCATTATGGCACAGTGCCAGGAGAATGTGCCAGCAACCCTGCCTACAACAACCTTGCGAGAGTAGTATTGGTGCATTATGGCACAGTGCCAGGACAATGTGCCAGCAACCCTGCCTACAACAACCTTGCTAGAGTAGTATTGGTGCATTATGGCACAGTGCCAGGAGAATGTGCCAGCAACCCTGCCTACAACAACCTTGCTAGAGTAGTATCAGTACATGTTGGCACTGTGCCAGGAAAATGTGCCAGCTACCCTGCCTACAACAACCTTGCTAGGGTAGTATCGGTACATGTTGGCACTGTGCCAGGATAACATGCTGAGGTACCATATCAGGTGATCACTACATGCTATCCCAGTAAATGCAGCACCAAATTTTAGGGTACTGTCTGTGGGATGTAAAACCACACACACACACACACAAAACAGTATAAATCAGCCAACTGGACTGAAATGTGACATCAGTTGCAGGTATCAGCAAAATAATTAAACAAGGCAATAAGGCCATCAATTCTGAGTATCACAGTATGTATATTTCAAAATGGGGAGCAATCAGCCAATAAATTCTGAGCACAGATGTATGTTTCAAAATGGAAAGCAATCAGCCAATAAATTCTGAGCACAGATGTATGTTTCAAAATGGGAAGAAATCAGCCAATAAATTCTGAGCACAGATGTATGTTTCAAAATGGGAAGCAATCAGCCAATAAATTATGAGCACAGATGTATGTTTCAAAATGGGAAGCAATCAGCCAATAAATTCTGAGCACAGATGTATGTTTCAAAGTGGGAAGCAAGCAGCCAATAAATTCTGAGCACAGATGTATGTTTCAAAATGGAAAGCAATCAGCCAATAAATTCTGAGCACAGATGTATGTTTCAAAATGGAAAGCAATCAGCCAATAAATTATGAGCACAGATGTATGTTTCAAAATGGGAAGCAATCAGCCAAAAAATTCTGAGCACAGATGTATGTTTCCAAATGGGAAGCAATCAGCCAATAAATTCTGAGCACAGATGTATGTTTCAAAATGGGAAGCAATCAGCCAATAAATTATGAGCACAGATGTACGTTTCGAAATGGGAAGAAATCAGCCAATCAATTAAGAACATATATGTTTTTTTCCAAAATGAAAAGCAATCAGCCAATCAAGTCTGAGCATATATATTCAAATAGAAGAAGAAAATATATCAGACAATATTATTTTACATTGCCCACACTTCAAAAAATTTAATGTCAAATACATCTGTTAATATTATAAATAATTTAAGCAAATATATATATATCATGCTTACTTGTTAATTTTTATAATAATTGTTTGTTTCTTTTTTAACAAAGGTCATGAGAAAGTCAGTTAATACTTCTGAGCATTTATGGCTATTCCCCTTTACACAAGAACACAAAATAAAATTGAGCATATAAAGTGGTATGTTTTGGATGGATCACAAAAACAATGATTGTCCATGAAAATATCAAAGGCAGTCTGTGAAGCTGACAAATACTACAAATGTTACAGTTTGACTTAAAACAACAGATACCCATGCCAACAATTTTAAAGGTGGTATCTGGCAGATTGCCAATCAAATGCATGCGACATTTTTCTGATGTTTTGAGGAATTTAGGCATAATTTAGTCCAATCATACTTTAGTCTAATTAAAGATGATTTTGAACACCACCTATATTGTTAGACAATAAATATTGTAAGTGTAAAACAAAATAACTCCAAATGTTCATTCTTCCCAAAACTATAAATAAACTCAATAGAAATATCTGCTAAAAATTGATGTCAGAGCAGCATACCAGGATGACCATGTAAAATGATCTTAAAAGTAAGCTGTTAAATGTTTTTTAGTTTAAAAATTACCTCTTTTTTTTTTGTTTAAAAAAGGGACCTTACTCTATTTAAATCTCACTTTCTTACCTCCCTTTTGGGAAGATATTTGGTATATTGTTACTAAAGAAGAAAATAGAATTTTTAAACTTTTTGGACTACTTATGGCTGCAACATATTCATAAAATTGAAACTTATTTATTGAGATAAGAATTAGTTAAAGTGCTTGAGCGACACTTTATAAATAAACAAATTAAAAATAAAATGAATAATATTTCTTATATAGAGTATATGAAAATACCTTCCCACAAGGGAGATAACAAACAAATTTAGTTCATTGCAAAAATAGAGAAAAGCTATCGCTAGCATGGCTCATATAGAAAATACCTCTTTGCATTGATGATTGGGGTGCTTCACATTTCACTCAGATCTAGGGCATTAATTAACAGCATTTTGCAGCTTTTCAGGTAACAATGACTTGTTTGGTTATTTGAGAATAAATCTTTGGTCTAAACAGCTGGATACCACCATTAAACCAACAACTAGTCTGTATTCTTCTTATCAGTGTACCATACTTGTTTCACAGCCTATTTCATCATGTCCTTCTCTTTGTTTTTTGCTTCTCAAAATTTGTATGCAGTATATCTGATAGAAATTGTAGATAAACTCTAACATTTAACAACACTATCTTTATGCTAACATTATAAATAGGACTAATTGAACATACATTTTTTCATCACACTTAAAAAAAAGGACAGTTTTAATCATTTGATGGCCAACTTAGATGTGCTGGCTTGGATGATTTCTAACATCAAGTCTTGAGGCAGACGTTCAAATGCAGCCGTCCGAACTACACTTTGTAGGTTTGAAGAGATATAGAACAGACAGTTCTCCTTGATGTTGTCTAAAAAAAACAAAAGAAAAAGAAAATTACAATTTTTATAAGAAATTAATATTAAAAGTTTCAAATAAACACCCATATACTGTAACTATGTACATATATGTATAAAACAATCCAAAATTCAAATCATAAATAACACGGCATCATAGTTTATAGACTTCACATAACATTCAGTATCATGCGCCCACACTTGTATGTGTTTTTAAGATGGATTCATACATTTTTACTTAGGACTTTATTTGTTTTGTTTTTTGTTACATTACACCGACACAATTATGGTGAATTTCTGACATCCAGCTAACTATTGGTGGAAGAAAACCACAAAATTATGTCTGGGTAGAACCACTGGCACACCACATAAAAGTTCTCGCCCAGATTGGGACTCAAACCCATGCAGTAAGGAGCTGAGGTATTATAAATTTGGCGAGTTTTACTGCTCAACCATAACTTACAATATCAACAGGATTATCTTTCCACCATGTGTGTCTCTTACATATTTTATTCTCTCAAAATTAATTACACATGTTTAAAGGAAACATACTACTTGGATTACCTATTTACCGGTATTTGAATTTACTGTAAACTGAAGGTAGTGGCATATCTTTTCCAAAACGATAAGCAGTTTCAGAAATTAGACACTTTGAAGAATCGATTTTCATTTATTTTGTCAATTTTCAGGGTGGGGCCATTTTTAAGCCGTCGTGAATCTAGCCCTTTGATGTTCAAACTAAAAAATAAATGGATTTATACTTGCATAAATATGTGAATTTTTATGTCTGCAAAAGTTATATGTTACTGTGACCACTTACCCAGGATTGGCTGTTTACTGGCAGCAGAGACGTATGTATCTACTACGTTTGTCTCGTCCAGCATCTCACTGACAAGATACGTCGCCAGGACCATTAGACCCTCGATACTGAACCTGTCGGCAACTGGAACAAAGCAGAGCATACAAATTACCAGTTGATTACGTTTCTAACCATAAATAGCCAGTTTTTTTGCACTAAATGTTCCACATAACTGCTCTTTAAACTTCATGTTTATCTTGCAGATATACCAATAAGCACCAATTAATTTTAATTATCAGTTAAATTTCTTGAAAAAAGCTATTTTGCAGTCAGCATACGTTACTAAACAACAGGAAAAAACATAAGACTTGATATTTTAAAGGAAGCATTGAATATTCATAGATAGAAAAAAAAATATATATATTTTATGAAAAAATTTGATTCAATGTCAGTCCTTAAGATAGGTAAGATGGAGGGTGTGACTAAGCTGTCTTTGTGGGTCACAAGGCAAACGTTTTAATGCGACAAGGTCTGCCAGTAGATCTACTAGTGTGTTTACCCAGATATAGAATCATTTGGGACACATTTGGGACATTAATAACTTGGAGTTGCCATGACAATATATCCTTTAATTCAGAACATATTTTCTTACTGATATTAGTTCAACTAATAAAACAGTCTTAATCAGCTTTTTTACCAAATATTGTGTTAAACAGTCGAAATAGTTCAAGTAAAAAATGTTTTGTGTCACAATGGGGCAATTCTTAATAAAATGGATACTCTAGAAGAAAATATCTAACGTCATTGTTGTACCATACTTTTGTCAGTTTGATATATACATGTACAATAACAGCACAAAAAGGAAAATTAAGAGGAACAAGAAATAAATTCACCACCATCCATGGTTTAGTGGTTAGGACGTTGGACTCCGGATCGGAGGATCCCGGGGTTCGAACCCCGAAACTGACCATGTAATGTTAGTCCTTGAGCAAGACTATTAACTTCACATTGCTTGAGGTACTCAGTACCTGGACACTGGATCTACCCAGGAAGTGGACAGTCGAGAGGGATTTATATAAGTTGAAAGAACTTGTTTCCCAATCGACTATAAATAAATAGGTTTAAACTTTTTAAAAAAATCTACCACTATATATATATCAGGCAACCCTTGGCATGAGACTAGATTTACTGTTAGTGTTCACAGCACACACTGCCATTATTAAAGTGTACCTTATTATTGTCATTGTTTAGCAAAACAATATGAAAAGATTTTTTGTTGTTTTTTGTTGTTGTCACATTGCACCAACACAGTTATGGTCATATTGGCAACGTCCAGCTAATAATTGGTGGAGGAAGACCCTAGACTTATATCTGGGTAGACCCACCTGTGCACTGCAGGTTAGCTGGAAAACCTCCTGAAAACCTGTCTAGATAAAAGATGTCTGTAGGTGGGTAGAGCCAGGCTCTATGATTTCTATGTTCATGGACAATTCTTTTTTTTCGACAATTCGTTTTTTTTTCTTCGTTTTTTTTTTTTGCATACTGTAAATATTTGATCTTCATGATCATTCAAAATGTACACATCTGTTGCAGTAGTAAATATTTTAATTTATGCACAAAAATGATCTTGAATCCATATAAGTATCATTTTATTACATATTATTCTTTAGCAGAGCACATATTTTCTTACTAAGTATATTTCCACTTTTTCAAGCAGTCTTCATTGTTGACATTCATTCATGCGGTGTCATGTGACTTTACTTATTCATGTGACAAGAAATCAACAATTACTGTTGTTGACGGGCATCAGTTATCAAACGATGTTTAATGACATCGCTTTATGTTAAGTCAATATAAAAATCAAATGAAGTTTAACCATATATCATCATGTCAATGTGGTTCTTTAATTCTAAGACAATCTTGCACTTCTGAAAATATCATAAAATAATTACCAGCATAAAGATTTAGTATAGGATAGAGTCTATTAAGACGTTTCTATAGAAAATAGAAGCCGAAACGAGCGCAGCATGTGCAAGCTTCTATTTTCTATGGAAACGTCTTAATAGATTCTACCTGACTTAGAAGTCTCTGACTTACTTCTACCTGTTCTACCAAAATGACATGTAATCTGCCCCATAAAACTGTCAATCAAACTGTCAATTGTCTTGAAGTGTTCAAATTTGTCGACACAAGGGGAGGAGTCAAGCCAGAATGCGTGATTTGTTGCACATGCGCAGTTGAAAATAAAGCCATTTAGTAAAATAAATCGATCTATATTGTTCATTGTAAAACAGAAAATAGAAAGGAGTTCTATTGAAAAAATTTGCTGAGGAATTTGAATTTTCTTAGCTCCTGATTGGCTACAAATGTAGGGCGACTTCTAAACAAAAAAAGTGCCCCCATTAAATCGAAACATTGCCATGTGACATCTTATTTCCCATTTGGAAGTCATATATTCAATGAATTGTCAAAATGATAAGCATAGAAATCAAAGAGCCTGGCTCATTTGGTTCATCTCGCCTATTTAACTTTCAGAAATAGGAATTGAAGGTTATACAGGAAATCGGAGCCCTGGCAGCCAATCCAAAAGACCTTGACACAACCGAATGTTAAGTGGCAACAAAAAAGAAAGTAAGCAAACTGTATATTCATATTGAGCTATTTCATTGCAACAATCATAAATTATTTGAATATCAGAAAATGTTGCAACTTTCATTTATACAGTATGACTATTTTTACCACATAAGGTATAAACTGGCATAATGCAGTTTATATAACATAAAATAAGGCTTGTAAATAAATGTATAGTCTCTGATTCAATTACATAAATGCCAATTTTTA
>CM017555.1:63925076-64026940 GCA_007844125.1 Sinonovacula constricta | reverse complement strand
AGATGTAAATGCTATGTAGGGTTAGAAACATTTGAGCTGCGCAATCAAAAGTCCGTGTAATTTTAATGTTTATATAATTTAAATTTAATTTAAACCGAACATTATCATTTTTGACTCTTTTTCTGCATACATGTATTAAGACTTTTACTTTTTTATTTTGCTAGGTAAAAGATTTTATTACAGATGCAGGCCCAGACGAAGACAAGGAGGAAGAGAGCAACCAAGACCCCCAGCCCCGGCCAAGAATGGAAAGTATTCGTTCCTTTTCTTTTTTCTTTTTCTCTCCATCTTCTTTTCTTTAATTCCAAAGTTAATTTAAGTAAGAGGCCTCATTTTTTTTAAACATAATTAAAGATAGGATAAAGATGTAAATGCTATGTAGGGTTAGAAACATTTGAGCTGCGCAATCAAAAGTCCGTGTAATTTTAATGTTTATATAATTTAAATTTAATTTAAACCGAACATTATCATTTTTGACTCTTTTTCTGCATACATGTATTAACACTTTTACTTTTTTATTTTGCTAGGTAAAAGATTTTATTACAGATGCAGGCCCAGACGAAGACAAGGAGGAAGAGAGCAACCAAGACCCCTAGCCCTGGCCAAGAATGGAAAGTATTCGTTCCTTTTCTTTTTTCTTTTTCTCTCCATCTTCTTTTCTTTCATTCCATAGTTAATTTAAGTAAGAGGCCTCATTTTTTTTAAACATAATTAAAGATAGGACAATGATGTAAATGCTATGTAGGGTTAGAAACATTAGAGCTGCGCAATCAAAAGTCCATGTAATTTTAATATATTTTTTAAATTTAATTTAAACCGAACATTATCATTTTTGACTCTTTTTCTGCATACATGTATTAACACTTTTACTTTTTTATTTTGCTAGGTAAAAGATTTTATTACAGATGCAGGCCCAGACGAAGACGAGGAGAAAGAGAGCAACCAAGACCCCCAGCCCAGGCCAATAATGGAAAGTATTCGTTCCTTTTCTTTTTTCTTTTTCTCTCCATCTTCTTTTCTTTCATTCCATAGTTAATTTAAGTAAGAGGCCTCATTTTTTTTAAACATAATTAAAGATAGGATAAAGATGTAAATGCTATGTAGGGTTAGAAACATTAGAGCTGCGCAATCAAAAGTCTGTGTTATTTTATTATTTATATAATTTAAATTTAATTTAAACCGAACATTATCATTTTTGACTCTTTTTCTGCATACATGTATTAACACTTTTACTTTTTTATTTTGCTAGGTAAAAGATTTTATTACAGATGCAGGCCCAGATGAAGACGAGGAGGAAGAGAGCAACCAAGACGGTTTCCAGTCGTTTCCCCCACACTGACATTTCCTCCTGGATGTTTCCTCCTGGATGTTTCCTCCCCTGTATATATATTATATAGTAATGTGAAGATATACTATACAATGTATAATGATGATATTGTTCTTTATGAAATATTTAGTATCATTGATACTAATGATACTTTACATAAACATGTTAAAATCATTCTTTTATTAGGTTTTAAATTAATTTTTTACAATTTACTTAAAGTTTTTGTTGTAACTGTTTATGGTGGATACATATATAACTAGAGATGATTATGTATGCATTGATGATATAAAATATGAAACAATTAGTCATTTAGCATAAATTGTGTGAAAACTATTTTTTAAAGTTTGTGTTAATTTATATTGCCAATAATGTATTAAAGGTGTTGGAAATATTATTCAATCAACTCTGAATCATTATTTTAAATCCATTTAACTACATGTTTCACACCTGCCATATCCTGTTAATAGTCTATGTACAGTTTTGTAGTGTAACTATCTCAAACAATTCACACATTTCACTCCAGTAAACACTACATGTTTCACACCTGCCATATCCTGTTAATAGTCTTTGTACAGTTTTGTAGTGTAACTATCTCAAACAATTCACACATTTCACTCCAGTAAATGCTTGGTAAATCTAGTGATATATATATATATATATATATATATATATATATATATATATATATATATATATATATATATATATATATATATTTCAAAAACATAATTAACAAAATCAATAAAATAATTTACTATTTAATATATAATTGACAACTATATAAATGTTATGTTATTTGTAAAATTAATTTATGGTAATCTTGATTCTTTTAGTAATTAGATGATTAAAATGTGAATATTATTTCTATATTTCTGTATCATTAATTAAACTATTGTAAATGCAACAAACAAATGGTACCTCAAAATTATGTATGTATTTAAGTGAAGATATATACCTTTCCAATATTTCACAACTACTTTTTATATAGTATATATATAGGGGAGGAAACATCCTGGAGGAAACTGCAGTGTGGGGGAAACATCCAGGGGAGGAACTGGCTTGTGGGGGAAACGACTGGATACCACCAAGACCCCCAGCCCAGGCCAAGAATGGAAAGTATTCGTTCCTTTTATTTTTTCTTTTTCTCTCCATCTTCTTTTCTTTCATTCCATAGTTAATTTAAGTAAGAGGCCTCATTTTTTTAAACAAATTTAAAGATAGGATAAAGATGCAAATGCGATTTAGGGTTAGAAATATTAGAGCTGCGCAATCAAAAGTCCATGTAATTTTGATGTTTATATTATTTAAATTTAATTTAAACCGAACGTTATCATTTTTTACTCTTTTTCTGCATACATGTATTAACACTTTTACTTTTTTATTTTGCTAGGTAAAAGATTTTATTACAGATGCAGGCCTAGACGAAGATGAGGAGGAAGAGATCAACCAAGACCCCCAGCCCCGGCCAAGAATGGAAAGTATCGTTCCTTTTATTTTTCTCTCCATCTTCTTTTCTTTCAATCCATATTTAATTTAAGTAAGAGGCCTCTCATTTTTTTAAAACATAATTAAAGATAGGATAAAGATGTAAATGTTATGTAGGGTTAGAAACATTAGAGCTGCGCAATCAAAAGTCCGTGTAATTTTAATATTTATATAATTAAAATTTAATTTAAACCGAACATTATCATTTTTGACTCTTTTTCTGCATACATGTATTAACACTTTTACTTTTTTATTTTGCTAGGTAAAAGATTTTATTACAGATGCCTGCCCAGACGAAGACGAGGAGGAAGAAAGCAACCAAGATCCCCAGCCCCGGCAAAGAATGAAAAGTATTCGTTCCTTTTCTTTTTTATTTTGCTCTTCATCTTTTCTTTCATTCCATAATTAATTTAAGTAAGAGGCCTCATTTTTAAACATAATTAAAGATAGGATAAAGATGTAAATGCTATGTGGGGTTAGAGACATTAGAGCTGCGCAATCAGATCCATGTAATTTTAATGTTTCTATTTTTAATTTAAACTGAATGTTACCATTTTTGAATGTTCTTTTTACTTACATGTATTAACACTTTAATTCTTTTATTTTCCTAAGTAAAAGGTTACAGATGCAGGCCCAGACAAAGACGACCATGACGATAACGATAATGACAATGACACCCTGTAAGCCACATACCCTACCCAAGCCCTGCATGTTTTAGTACCTTTTCTTTCATTCTTTCCATTTTATCTGTTTCTACAGTCTGGTTAATTTAACTAAGAAAGGACTCATTTCTAAAGGTGAAGTAAGTATAGGATACATTTTAATGTAAATGTTAGGTAGGAAAAGGGACTTTTGAACTGTGCATTCCAAACGTCTGAGTAATTTTATTTTAAAAATTATTATAGATCCTGGAGACAGTTTAGTTTATAGTATTTGTACAACTTCAAATCAAATATACATCCTCAATGTAATAAAAAAATGTTTTAGTTACTTACCATTCATAGTTATCCCTGGATTGCCACTGGCGGCAAAATTATCCATTTGTGTTCACAAACTTCTTAACAGCACATTATTTTCCCCACACTTCCCCACATTTTTCTCATGATTACCCCTTACTTTATATAGCAACACAACTTTTCAACTTAACCAAACAAAACCTCACACTTTTCATAAATAACTCCACGCGGCCAATGGCATTATGATTTACGCAACACTTCCCCACACTTCTCACATCACTAACCCACATTTTTCATAATAAGCCCTCACATTAAATAGCAACTTTAACCTACAAAACCTCACACTTTTTCACAAAATTTTCACAGATAAGTCCACACAGTGAATGGAATTATGATTTACCCAACATTTCCCGACACTTCTCACAACACTACCCCCCATTTCTCATGATTGGCCCTCACATTTAATGGTGACGCTGCTTCCCAAATAAGTTGAACAAATACTCACATTTTTCTCAGATAACTCCACAGTGTGAATGACATAATGATTTACCCAACACTTCCCCACACTTCTCACAACACTCCCCCCCCACTCCCACCCGCCCATTTCTCATGATTGGCCCTCACTTTAAATAGTGACACAGCTTCCCAAATATGTTCAACAAACCACACATTTTTCACAGATAACTCCACAGTGTGAATGGCAAAATGATTTACCCAACACTTCCCCACACTTCTCACAACACTCCCCCCCTCCCCCCCACCCCATTTCTCACGATTGGCCCTCACTTTAAATAGTGACACAGCTTCCCAAATATGTTCCACAAATCACACATTTTTCACAGATAACTCCACATGATGAACGGCATTATGATTTATCCAACACTGCTTATAGATTATCTCACACAGCAGCATGATTTCCCCAATACTCCTGGTGGAGAATCCATTGCCAGTCACTGGAAATAAACATGCTTTTTGCAATTAATCTGGTCATTATATTTTAAACCTAAACAAACGTTTATGGTTAGGTATATTGAGGAGTGCCAGTTAATTTGAGTTAGAAAGTCATTTTTCCTATTATTATTTATATTTTTGTCATATATATGATACAGCAAGCAGGGAAGTGACCTCAGTTTGTCAAGCCTATCAATGTGTTAATTTAAAATTTTACAAACTGTTACAATTACAAATTAAAACAACTGTCCAATAGCAAGAATAACTGGTGCCAGGCCTGACAGTCACAATAAGACCTATATATTTTTGAATTCAGGAATGCCTCTATAGTGAACATACTCTAATGATTTCTGCCTAGGCAGTTCAGTTAGCAGAGCAACAGGTGGGTATAGAATGCAGCTTGTTGCCAACATAGGCATAAAAAGAAAACCCTAGCAATATTAAAAGTGCTGGAAAAACGCTGCACCGTACATAGTTCATGTAAAAAATCATAAACTGTCCTTCATTGTGGTATCCATATCATCCATGTAAAAAATATCTGAACATCGCTTTAGGGAACCTGGGTATAGATAGTTTCCACATCAGTTAAGATCCTTTATCTTGGCAGCCATCTTTGATGGCAACGTCAAGGGATTTTCAGATGAATTGTGTAGAAGAGTAAATTTATTTTATAATTTCTTTATATGTGGTCCAAAATTAAAAGCTATACACAATTGGAAAGCTCTTGAAATTTATAATTTTAAAAAACAATATTTTTAAAATGGATAAATGGACAAAGAATTAATACACAGAAATAAATAGAAGTATTGGTGCATCCTTAAACAAAATGAACAGTGTATCTATTTTGGTTGTATTTTTTTACCTTTTAAATAAATTTTAAATATAGTTATGATACTTAAAATACTTCGTAAAAGCTGTTAAATTTGATATAAAATTCATTAAAATAGATTGAAAAATAAAAACACAGTGGTGAGTTTAATACAGCATATATTTACAGATTTCGGCCTGCATTAGCTTCTGCCTTCAAAGATGGCTGCCTTAAACTGTCTTATCAGTGGCTATGACATCACATAGAAACTATAATTTCTGCATAAATCTATACAGACGTCTAAGTTAAGACAGTTTTGAACACTACCTATATTGTTTTATATATAATATTATTTACTGACAGCACAAATGGCTAAAAAACACTAAATGTTAATTATTTCCAAAACCTATAAAAAAATATTAAAACAAGATTTAAAGAAGGTGCAAACTTATATACATTTAATCAACACACATTGGTTAAATATTCAAGTATGACTCAATAGTAAATGTGTATGTTGTATAAATATAGCTTTCTCTGAAGTGCGGCTCAGATCTGAAATACCTGTTTTCAATGATGGCTTTTATTAGCACCAACAGTGTTCTCCAGAAAATAAAAAGTAGCAGGCTATTTTTTTAAAGTAGCAGGCTGCATTATCATATGTCAAGATGCGGGGAAGGGTTTTCCCTCCTGCTAGGGGGGGGCCGGGGGCCTTCCCCTGAAATTCTTTTGTTTTAACGGTGCAGAATGGTGCATTTTGGTGCATTTAAAGCTATTTTGTTGTCTTTTAAAAGCTACATTTTTATACAAAAGCAAAACCATTGTTCAAAATTTATCACTTTTATTAAATGACAGTTTAAAAATCAGAGTCATCAAACTCAACTCCATTCAGAATCTGACCCTGGAAATTAAATGACAAGTTTTAATTACAAGTTTTAGTTTTGTAAATTCAAATTGGAATTTGACCACTTCAAAGGACCATTTTGCAGAATGTACGAGTGATTACAAATAAAATCAGAAACCAAAGTTCGCAGTTACAACCTGGTCAACTCATGTAACTATAACTCTAAATTCAATAACATCATACTGCAAAGTAAGATGATGGTTGGAGATTAAATAGGTTTTATAACCCCGATTTGATTGTAAAATACTGCAAGTTTTTAAGCAACTTTTGAAATAAAAGTGATATATTTGGGGGTATATGTTTCTTCAATTATACAGTATCATTCTTTACTTTAACAAATCATCAAATTAATTTGTTTTCTTAAAAGTGGGGACAGAGTTTAGTTACTTGTTTTCAGGAAAAGATCGATTTCAAATTTACAGTATTGCTGGATGGGTGGCGTATGGCCGGCATAGATATGATGGCAATTTTATAAATATAATTTCATTGAAGTAAAACTGAAAATAACCTGCATGCAATCATTCAATATCGAGTGTACATATAACCTTTCGTCCAAAAATCTGACATTTTTCTCTGATTTGTTTGATTTTCATTTTTTATTTCCTTTTTGGTGGCATTTCAGAGGTTAATATACGTATATTTTGCGAAGAATGCAGACGAAACATCTATTTATAGCTTAGGCCTACTGTATATGCATTTTTCACGGATACACACAACTTTGTCATTACCAGTTTGGCGGAAAATGTCGAAGAAAGACGAATGCTCAGTTTATGAATTTCGGCATCATTTGGAGACCATACGTACTGTCTGCATCCGACCTGCGCAAACAGATGCGCAGTAAAACAAGAACATCGGAGAAGTGTTTCGTCGATACTTTTGTCGATGTATTTTCGGTTTCTGTGAAACCGTTTGTTTTTTTTCGGTGAAAATTATTTGTTTGTTTTTTGAGAAAGTAGCCGGCACTCATTTCTTAAGTATCAGTCGATACCGCCGGCGCTTCTGGAGAACACTGCACCAACGAATAAAACTTCAATTAAAATAAGTGTTTATCTGACAAGATGAAAATTTCTTATATAAGGCATTTTATCAATCTAAATGTATGTGTTGTAATGAGTGTAAAATACTTTTAAAAAAAGACAGTTGTTTAAGTTCAGACACTGTATTTGAAGTGGAAAAAAGAAAGAAACACCAACGCCAGTAAACATAATTTATGAAATAAGTAATGAAGTAAGTCAATAAAAATGTCAATACTAAACATAAATGCACGAATTTGTCTCCAAATTCCAGTAACACACTGAAATGTATCCTACGCCCCTGGCATAGTGGTAGAGTCGGTTCGAGTCCTGTTCGGGGTGAAGGACTTGATGTGGGAATGTTTTCCAGCTGACTTGCCGTGCGCTGGTGGTTCTACCCAGACATGGGTCTGGGGTATTCCTCCACCAAAAAACCTGGACGTTGCTATAATCAGGGGTGTGATTGGTCAGGTACGAAAAGGGAGGAAAATTTTCGGCGAGGGATTTTGGGGCCGCATTAGGCATGGGATCAAGGAGAAAGGCCCCCTGTGGAGGATCAGGGGGTAACACCCCCTCCCCCCCCCCCCAAAAAAAATGATTTTCAGCTTTAAGAAAGTGGTCATAAATTCTTCCTGAGACCCCTTCTTCAAAATCCCTAAACCATATTTTATCTTTCTCTTTATTAAAAGATAAGCAGCTCAACATATAAAGATCATAGCTTTTTATCCTTCTTTATTACTTACAACTAATAAAATGTATGCTATGAGAAAAATAATATTATCAACATAAAATATATAGATATACCTGAAAAGTAATATTTTCTTTTTAAAAATTTCTCTTAAATTGGCCATTAAAATAGTTTTTTGCCATAGACATTTTAGGGAAATATTTAGATTAATACTATCAAATATAATATGAATTCAAACAGAGTACATTTATCTTTTGTTTTCTTAAACTCCTTAAGTACTTTAAAGCTGTTCACTGTAAGTAAAGTTTGGATCATAGGAGATGACAAGAATTAGAACACAGGGACTGCATAAAAGTGTGGCTATATATTTAACAGTGTCATATGAACAACAAAAAAGACTAGTCCAAAAGTAAAAGAAATAAATAAAAAATTAGCATTTCTTTAAACAATTCAGCATATTAACATGGATATGTATTATGTGAAGTCATAATACATATACAACAATGTGATTGACAAGAGATGACCAGCAAAGGTCAAGCACACCCACAAAGAAGATGCATTATTTATTTATTTATTTTTTTGGGGGGTGGGGGGGGGGGGATTTTGGAAATTCTTATATCCACAACAGTTTCATTTCACAAAAGTATTTAACCATAAAACCTAACTAGAGCAACACGTCCTCGAGACCCATACGATATGGTTTTCTCACACAGAATACACATATACTTTCCTGGACTGTCGACCTTTCTGATAAATTGGGACAGAGCTAAACGAATACCATAAAGTTCAATTACACTTTCTAACCATTACCATCCGAATTTGTTTTTACATTCCGCATCTACATCTCTCGCCAAGTGAGAATCGTCCGTACGTTCAATAATCCGTGACATATTTGGGGTGTTTTACTACTTTAATTTTCTAGTTTTAAACAGTCACCATCAAAACTTCACCGGATATGTTATCGCTAAGCTACGGCTTTTCTGATTGGATGAGCAGTCGGGTAACAACTAACGTAATCGCGCGTTGCAAATCGTAAGTTAAATCGTATCTCAATCGAAACTCCTCGGGTAATTCCGTCCTCGGGATGATACGTGAATTATCCGAGATGTTCAGATTGGTTGTCTACTCCAATCGGTTTTCCTCGGATAATTCTGTCCTCTCGACTTTCGCTTGTTGCCGCCGAGACAGTTTTTTTAATTGGATGAACGGTTGGGTAACTACCAATGAAGTTGCACGTTACAAATCGTTCAGCTTGGTAAGTGGAATCGTGTTTATGACTACGCAAAACGGTGTTCCCCGCGGAATTCTGTCATCTAGTCGGTCGCTTGTCGCGCAACTAAGGAACTTAAACGGATTCCGCGGTGTCCCCCCCCCCCCCCCCCCCAATTTTCTTCTCGAATTTACGCGAATTGCAGAAATGGTCCTTGGCCGACCCAAATCCGCGGAAATCCGCGTTTCCGCGGAAAAATCACACCCCTGTATAATGATCATAACTGGTCGCTGCGATGTCTTAAAAAAAATACACACAAAAAGAACGAAGATACATGTATATCCAGGAATGAAGAACACCAGAACGTTTCTTAACTGTTCCTCACCCTTCCACCCTATGTCCTTAGCACAGACCACATTAAATCCATTATGAAAATGAAAGCACACATGGAAAATGAAAGCACACAAATCATTCTCTTATACTGTAGATAAATAATAAGAATTAGCCGGCATTTTTGCCCATACTTTGCAGTGACATTTCTATCATTATAGCACTTATGAGGTGCCCAGGGACTGAACCTGGCCGGTCCATTATACTGATACTGACGAGTCGGGCGTAATGCTGTCCACTTAGCCCCGAGCATTAGGAGGGAAGCCACTACTACCAACTTTAAAGTCTTTGGTTTGACCTGGCCGCGGTTTGAACCAATGACCCCCCGATCTGCAAGCCAACGCTCTACCACCTGACTATTGCGGCCGGTCATAAAATAAATTTTAAGAGTAAAGGACATTGATTTTTTTTTTTTCATAAAATTTATTTTAAGAGTAAATAACTGAAACATCTATATCCTTTAACTTACTTTTTGAAAAATGCGGCTCTTTAATTCACAACTCAACATTTTAGAACATTTTGTGTTATTTTTGGTTGCATTGAGCTGACAAAGTTTTCATCATACTGGCAACATCCAGCTGATTATTGTTGGAGGAAGTCCCCAGACTTATGTCTGGGTAGAACTACTGTAGCACCACAGGTTCGCTGGAAAACCTCCCTACATGTAAGTTCTCACCTGAACTGGGACCAGGTTGTAAAACCCTGGATAGTAAATGGTTAATTATTGTTGTCATAGATCCTGTCAAATCCCCAACCCCACACATACTAAATTCACCGCATATACAATGACCACTGAGTTGCATCTTTTCATGACAGAGGAACAAATTATCTTTAAAATAGCTTAGGAATCTTTAGGAAAAATAATATTATAATTCATGAAGGATTAAAAATTCAGTTATCACTAATTTATGGTCGATAAAAAGGACATATGTGCAGAAATACCTGAGGTCATGAGGCAAAAAAAATAACATATTGTGGATGTTTGGCTATAGCTGTTATTACTTCATATTGTTTATGCAGAATTTCATCTTTGACTTAATCTTTGATGGCTACAAAATGCAAGCCCATTTACTAAGTTTTAGTTTACTAAGTCTGCACTTGGTAAAGCTCCAGGTACGGGAGGCCCTGAGTTTAATGACATACAAACATCGATAAAATTGGTGGTGGAATAGTTTCCTTGCTAACGCTCAAGCAAATATAAGAGTAGTTCCACGACTGGTTTGCCCGGTGTCAGGATAATGTGACTGGGTCTGGTATCATGCCAGTTGTTCACGTCATGCTACTCACCGCGAAGGCAGCACTATATCTGCTTCAAGTGGACACAGCCTCCAGATAACTGAAATACTGTTGGTGGGACAATAAACCCAATAAACAATAAACCAATTTCACAATTTCAAAACCAACCAAAAACAAAACAAACAAGAAATTTGTCTCTTATATTATACAATGAAAGGGCCAAAAATTTAAATTTTTATATGATTTTTATCAGCCCATCTCTCAACCAATCCTGTCACAGCAGTATATAAAGGCCCGCCCAGCAATGCTACACATGCAATGTATATTGAAATTATAAACCAACAAGAACTTAACTTAGTACTTTATAACACTCTTACCATCTCTCAAAGAAAAAATATTGATATTGATTCTAATACTTAAGTAACAAAATACTTTCTAATGGTATAGCTTTTTGTTCTTTACAATTCTTTTGGCATTATTTTGGCAATCATTATTTTCCAAATTCCAAACACTAACTGCACCTTCGTCGGGTCCCAAGCCCCGAGTGTGAAAGCAGGAGGGGTGTTTGTACTCACTAATATATATATTCATATAACTGGTATTTTACTTTAACTATAGGAGGTATATGACATATCTGACATCCTATATCAAAGATATCTTACCATCTCATAAACTCTTTTATTAGTCTAAATAAAGATGGTTTTTAACAGTACCTATATTGTTATTGTGCAATTTGCAAAAAAACACTCGAAAAGTTCATGCTTTCCAAATCTATATATAAGCATGATTATAAAAGTAGATATCGATGTCAGAGAGGATTAACAGGATGACGATATAGCGTGATCTCAAAACGAAGTTGTCACATGGTTTTCTTTGTTTAAAAATAATTATATCTGCAAGCAGCTCACATAGAAAATAAATCAATGGGAATTTATGCATCACTGTTCACAAGAACTGACATCAATGAACAGCACTTTTCAGGTAAAAATTACTTATTTGGTTATTGAGAAAAAAAATTTTGGTCCTAACAATTGCATACCTTAAACAGTAATAAAACTGAACTGTTTAAACACCAGTGGTTCAAAAATTTTGGAATTTCCCTGATTGAAAAAATAATCATTAAATGTTTTTACCTCTAAAATCATTAAACCAGATCTTATGGTTACTGAGTAATTTAACAAAATTATATGTAATCATATCATTACAAAGTTGATAGAAATGCTACTGATTATTACAAAAAGTCCCATTAGGATAGAAATTTTGTAATTAAGCCAACACAATGAGAGACATTAATGAATAGTCTCCCCTGATTAATGCCTAAATGCAAGTAGGTCCTTTCATTTGTTTTACTCGGTTTTTATGCTAGTGCTCTTTGGAGTGTATGTTGACTTTTCTGACTTTCTTATGATACCCAGGTTAACCATCATCAATAAACATGTCCATTTTCTTGATTTAAATATAATATCTCTATAAGTAGATATAATTTTAAGCTTATATGTGACTCGCCATGAGAAAATGGGGCTTCTTGAAGTTTTTTAACAAAGTTGAGGTTTTCTTTTCTTATTCACCGTCCATTTCTGAGTATTGTGGTGAAATATTTTTCTAATATGACACTTCTTTATTCAGATATGACAGTTTTTGTAGCTCTACCAAAATCCTTTCAAATGCCGAGATACGTGCATTTGACCTCATGTCTCGAACGTGAATAACGTCACGCGGCGTTACTTTCAATTAAAGTGTTAAAAGTTACGAGTTACATTTATACCTGAAAACAATACATAATAACATTATGGGACCGCACAAATATCATTTCTACCTAATAATTCATAGTTTAGTAAAAAATGTATAATATAAACATCAGTTATAACCACTGCCGACGAACGGTGTATTACGCGCAGACCAGACTCTAGTTCACATAAGCAGTTCGCTATTTTAATGTCACATGAATACATTTACGATTAATCTTCCTTGAAATATATTAGTTTTACATTAGTAAGTATTATATGATGCACCGGTGTCATGTAAACGGATGTAAACAACTCGGCAGACGATAACAACGAAGTAACATACGACCGTTGACATATTAAAATGTTGCAAATATAATGAGTCAATTATCTAATGCTAGCTTTATATCTTCACAGTCGTCCATTCCAGAAAACTTAATACAGTCCCAAGATACTGAATTTGTTAAAGAGTTAGAAAATGTAGACATTCTCTCTTTTTCTAATGTAGAAAATGTTGATGAAGTTAGCTCTGCTGTTGTTCCAAGATTCATGGCAAACCATGCAGTTCAATTATTGATATAGAACAAGCTGTTTACTTAAGGCAGATGAACAGGACCTCGCAGTCAAAGTTCAGTTGTCTGCCCACAGAAAGGATTTAACTCATTGGTCTGAGGCTAGATCAAAGAAGCAAAAGTTAAAAGACAGAGAGAGCAGCACAATAGTATTTTATGTTTGGTATTCAGGTGTGCAGAAACACATTTCTTTTCTGTAATGCATTGAGCAAAAAAATTAACAGCCATACATCATCACTTGACAAATCTGGACTGAAAGCCAGAGTACATGGGAATAAAGGCAGAACACCAAAACATGCACTCAAAGTCAATGACATAGAGATTATTATCAATTTCTATGTGCATATGCAAACGTTAATGGACTTCCCCTACCAGGGAGATTGCCTAATTATAGAAACCATAAAGTTGTTGTTTTGCCATCAGATGCAACAAAAGCAGACATACACACAAAGTTCAAAGAAGCATGTGCACAGCAAGGTTTGAGAACAGTAAGCTTGTCACAATTTAAGAAAATTTGGAGCCAGCACTGCCCAAACATAGCACTATCAAAACCAGCTACTGACTTGTGTTCCAAGTGTCATTCAATGTCATATAAACTGGCAAAAAGTGGTAATTTAAATGTTTGTTTATTGGTTTTATCGTCCCACCAACAGTATTTCAGTTATCTGGAGACGGTGTCCACTTGAAGCAGATATAGTGCTGCCTTCACTGTGTATAGCATGCCGTAAACACCTGGCATGATACCACACCCAGTCACATTATCCTGACACCGGGCCAACCAGTCATGGATCTACCCTTATATTAGCTTGAGCGTAAGCAAGGGAGCTATACCACTACCATTTTTAACGACTTTTGTATGTCGCGGCCTGGGATCGAACCCGGGGCCTCCCGTACCTGGAGCCGAACAT
This sequence comes from Sinonovacula constricta, assembly GCA_007844125.1. NCBI lineage: Eukaryota > Metazoa > Mollusca > Bivalvia > Cardiida > Solecurtidae > Sinonovacula > Sinonovacula constricta. Next base: position 64,012,771 of record CM017555.1, on the reverse strand, counting down.
TTATTGCAGTATTGAGTAGATATTTTAGAAGTATTGAATTCACAACATTTACAGAAGTAAATTAAAAAACTAAAGACCCTACATATCTTCAAAAGAAGCATTGTGATCTAATACACCTATTAATATTCCAGGACAACTTCCCTGTTTCCTGCCAGGTGTTCAGCACTACTCATATGATTTTGCTCAGCAGGTCCACTACCCTCATTTTGCACAGCAAGTTGGGCCTATGTTTTTTAAAACCCCAAGGAAATGCCAATGGTTTGGTATTTGTGCTGAAGGGTCAGATAAGTTGATTGATCATGATAATTTAAAAAAAACAACATGTGTTTAAAAGATTCTATATAAATGATATTTTAAGTAAAATGTGTGCTGAAATACAGTTCTTTTATATAGTACATAAGCATATTTTAAATAAACCTAAAACATTTCAAATTTATTGTAAACCCTGTAACTTATTTTGTGTTTTATGATTTTGTTATATATGCAGGTTCTTTTCTTTAACATATATTACCCAGTTTATATGTTAATTTACTGCTTCAAATAATTTAAATTCCAGCTTCACAGATCTTCTACCTAATTGATGAGGAAGAATGTACGGGGAAAGGGGCTAACTGTGTAGCAAGCCTGTTGCATCACCATTTCCAATATCATGGGTATGGAGAGACTGATGTTAAGCTACAGATGGATACATGTAACTGTGCGGGACAAAACAAAAACGGGACAAAACAAAAACAGCACTGTCATCTGGTAAATATCTGTTTTAAACATGCTCAATATTCAATATAATTAAGTTTATGGATGCAGTTAATACAAATTTCAGTCATCTTAAAGTTTTCTGTTATTCTATACATGGAAGCAATATTTTGTAATAATTTGAATCATTGTCAGCTCCTTTCATCAAACTTATTTATAAGGAGTTATTCATTTAGCTTTTTTTTATTTGTTCAGTATTTTAATTATCCTGAGATGGTATCAACTTGAAGCACATAAAATGCTGCATCCACTTAGGTATAGCATATCCTGAACAGCTGATAAAGAACACCCAGTGACAATATCTGTCCAGTTTTGGAACTGTCATTATACATGTTTGACACAGGCTGGGTGACTCTTTTATTATGAGTAAATAATCAATAATTAATCAGATAATGTCTGTGATTGCAGGTATGGACTCTGGCGAACCATGACAGGCCTCCACAGCAGCCTAGAATGTTCCCTTATAGAAGCTGGACACACCAAATTTCACCCAGATTGGCATTTTGGTTTGTTCAAAGCCAAGTGGAGACAATGTTCCGCAGAAACAATGGGACAAGTTGCCAGTGTGGTAGAAAGATCATCCAGAAATGGGCATAACATCCCCTAAATAGTACAAGATCCTGATAAACTGGTTTTGTTCTTTGATTGGGCCAGCCATTTGTCACAGCTATACCAAAAAATACCACCAATAAGGAAATACCACCAGTTCCGAATGTGTGCAGATAAACCTGGCAGTGTTTTTGTAAAGGAGTATGCATCAGATTCACCAGAACAGGAGATTTACTTACTGAAGAAGGGCATAACATGTACCACTTTAGACATACCTCCTGCAATTAAACCCAAGGGACTAGATCTGGCCAGACAGTGGTACCTCTATGATGAGATCAGGCCATTTTGTTTGAATGACACCAGTTCATGTCCAAAACCTGTGAAACCCAAACCACTCACTACCACCGAAGAATTAAAGAGGAAAATACCACAACAAACAGAGCTAAACCAAGAAAAGTGTGATTAAATTATATGTGAATAAAGTTCAGTTACCAGTGGGTTAGAAAAAATCAACTTCTTGAAAAGTATACATTTATTACATTTGTGTGATAAGCTGTGATATAATGTCATGTGTCCATTTCATATTGCAGTGAATGCAGCACTTAATCTTTTTCAAGACCATCTCTGGTTGACTAAATGATTATTTTATTGTTTATCTCTGATCAATTATATCTCAAAATGCATTAACTTATATATGTATCTGGGTTTTTTTCTAAATCAAATAGTTATTTACTTTTGGAGAAAAAAGCTCTGTGTTGTATCTATGACCTGGACAGTTATTATGCATGTATTCTTACTGTTAGAATATAAGAGTTACATAAATTTTTATAATGATATAATTATTAACTATAGGTTTAATTATCTGTGCTATTTGTTCAGTTATTTGAAATGGGTTCCATAATGTTCTTTTTTTCTTTCTACTAAAGATTGAAAATGGTAATGAAATAGTGAAACAAAGTTTATATTTATTTAAAAATAATTGCAATGAGCTACAGACAAATTGACAAATAAGCAGTAGAAATGTCTCTAAGCTGGTTACAACTGGTAATGAACAGATGACAGAAAGCTGTTGAACTGATGTCTGTGTTTTGGGAAAGAGGACACATCACACATTTGCTGCTTTTTTATTTTCATCTTTTCTCATTATGGTTATTATGTCAGTTGGAGTCTAAAAAGAAAGATGGTTTGTTTTGTTGTCAAAGTACATTGCAGCAACCAGTTATGATCATTTTAGCAATGTCCAGCTTTTTTGGTGGAGAGAGACCACAGACAAAATGTCTGGGTAGAACCACCGGCGCACCCTCAAGTCAGCTGGAGGACCTTTCTACATTAAGTCCTTTGCCCCGAACAGGTCTCGAAGCTACATGGTGAGAGGCTTAGCAGTTAGAGGAGTAAGAAATCTGTGACCATACCTCTAAGCTTTTAGGGGTTCCTTAAGAAAGATGGCAAAATGGGCGCAGTTTCTTACAGAAGCAAATAACACAAACTGTAATATAACATGTACACTTTTCATATGTAACTATGAATTAAATTGAACATTACTTATGTATTTAAACGTATTTTAAGTTGCATTCTTTGTGAGTAGAACCAAAGATGTTTTATAACTAAATGTTTATGTATTGAATGGAACAGTATAAAAATTGTTCCGTCTAGATGAAGCAAAAGTTTTTACTCAGATAGTTTCAGTCATTAAACAACGGCATTTTTTACAGAATGCCCTTTAATCAATCAACTGTTGTTGTAATTTTTGTCTCTACCTTACAAATGCCAATCAAGCATAAACCAGTGTACATAAAATACGTATCAATGAAATTGTATGTTATTTAATTTACTTATGCATTTAAAATGAAAGCATTGGTCCAAAATCACAAAACATCTACATACCCCCAGTTTTTAACTTTCGATTCACCAAATCTTGTCTTCACGGTCATAGGTAGCGAAACATCTGGGTTCCGAAACATTCTTCAACCATTTTGATCAGACATTTTTTACTCTATATGCCAGACAGTTTACGATATGGCTGCTGTTGTTGTTTCTGCATTTACTAGACATGGTCTTTAACCGTTTACACTTAGATAAAGACATATTTAGACTGTGCATGTGCAAGTTGAAACTGTTTATTTGACTAACAATTATAGGTTTTCTAATATTTTGTGAACGTTCAGGAATATTTTGGAAATATGTTAAAATTTCAGTTTAAAGTTTAAAGAATTAAAATACAGCTTAACTACGGCCAATTAATGAATTTGTTACTCATGTGCGGTATTTAATAACGGCACAAAATTTCGCGCGACGTTTTTTCACGTTTTCTACCGATGACGTCAAAACTCAACAAGCCCCGTTTTCTCAGAGCGCGTCACATATTTATGCAAAAGTTAGAAATTCACTGTTTGTTATTGTAATATCTACAAAAGAACAGGCAATAAAGTCCAAGAATTTCAACTGCAAGGACCTACCTACTGTTTGGAACACCTCGGATATTAACTAATAAGGGAGACAATTTCCATTTCACCAATGTACCCCATTATAAATAGAAATTGATAACAACTTTTAAACACATCAATAAATCAACTAATAATCAAAGACAAGAAGAGTCCAGGGCTTTTTTTTCCTTCTTTAGTTGGAGCCTTTTACAAGTGCCTTCCCCTAACAAAAATTTCTTTAAAATCATGCAGTTTTTCCCCAAAAAGTGTTTTTTCATTCTCCTTTAAAGGTGGTATCCATCAGTTTGCCTCTATCAAATACATATAACAATATCAAATCACTGCTTTGGGGAATTTGGCCATACTTTTTGTATATGCCTATACTTAAGTTTTAATAAATATGACTTTTAACTCTAACTAAATTGTAAGACAGAAAAAATCGCGAAAAAATCACTCTGAATGTGTATTCTTTCCTAGTGTATAAAGGCCTTCCAAAGTAGTGTCTTCTAAAGATAGATAGAGCGGATTACCTAGACAGCTATGTAACGTGATCTCCAAAGTATGTGGTCACATTGTTTTCTCACTTTAAAATTTGCTATCTCTGCAGCGTGGCTCTGATAGGAAACACCTGTTTGCAATGACGAGTGCGGATTAATGTTTGTCTGTTCACACAGATCTAGGACATCAATGAACAGTATTTTGCAGGACCTTTTCAGGTAACGATGATTTATTTGTTTATTTGAGAAAAGAAATTTCGCTCCAAACTGTGGGATACCATCTTTAAGGAACAAATCACACTATTTTCCCCCAAAACTCGCCTGGCAGTAAAAAAAAAAAAGCCTTGCAATCATGACAGCCACTAAATATTACTTCATTAATGTTTTCTTCATCTGTTCAAATGAACACATATACCCTACTCTATATTGACTACATTGCCTTAAAAGTTCATATTGGCAGAGTTCAGATAGTCGTACATTACTTTTTCACCGACCGCAATAGCTCAGATGGTAGAGCGTCGGCTTGCGGATCGGGAGGTCGAGGGTTCGAACCCCGGCCGGGTCAAACCAAAGACTTCAAAGTTGGTAGTAGTGGCTTCCCTCCTAACGCTCGGGGCTAAGGGACAGCATTACGCCTGACTCGTCGGTGTCAGTATAAAGGACAGGCCGGGTTCAGTCCCTGGGCACCTCATAAGTGCCCCTGTGCTGTAATGATAGAAATGTCGCTGCGCAGTATCGGCAAAAATGCCGGCTAATCTCAATCTCTCATCTCAAATATTAGCACTTAGAAAAATCCTACCTTACAATAAAATTTAAAATTCAACTCAAAACAATTCTCATACTTCCAAACATGATTATTACCCAACAAAACTACTTACAGAACTAAACTTAACCCTTTTTCAAACACAAGAACCATTAAATGCATCATTAAAGACAAAAGCACTAATATTTAACTTACTAAATATCATAAGCTATTTTTAAGCAAAATCCTATGTAATAAATTTATGTAAGTTTTTGACAATTCTAAATTCTTTGAACAATCTTGATACATGGCCACCCAAGGAACAAATATCATGGCTCTAGATCTTGTAGTTTTTGACAAGAAGAATTTCCATGCTTTCCTTTATAGCCATATATAGAAAATGGCCACACCCCTGGTGGCCAAGGCTCATAATTCTTTGAACAAGCGTGATACAGGGCAACCCAAGGAATGTTTATACCAAACAAATATCAAGGCTCTAGTGTTCTTGTAGTTTTTGAAGATGATATTCAAAGTTTTCCTATAAAGCCATATATGGAAAAAGCAATGCTCCTTGCAGCCATGATTTTGACAGATCAATGTTCTTTGAACAAATATTTGTTGTCCCTGCTTACTAAAGCTTATAAGGAAGTTTGGTTGAACTCGGGACAGAGGTTTAAGTGGCCATGTTTGACAGAATGTTGACAGATGTGTAACTTGAAATAATTCTCATACTTCAGAACATGATTCAAACCATTAAATTTGCCACCAAAATATTAATTGATTTAAATTACCCATTATACAAACACATAAACAAACAAGAATAAACACATCATTAAAGACTAAAACATTAAAAACGTGCCAATAAATGCCATTTAATAGAGTTCTTTTCAACATAAGGCTATCTTTTCAATTCTACTCCTATGCTATACTGCATTTTCCCTATATTGGCTGCAAAAAGCTGCATTTTATACCTTAAAACACCTGACTCTGAAGTAGGAGGTGCTATAAGTATTTTTTATTTATTAAATAAATTATTCTATGCTTATGTGTAATAAAGTTGTGGACTTACCAGTATGTCAGAAGGTCCTCTTCTATATATGTCTAAATAGTATATTTTCTGCCCACTGTTGTCTCTGGTGGAATGATTATATTAGTGTAAGTCCATATTTGATGCCTGGCTGCCATGCATAGCTGGGGTTCTACTCTGTCTAGTCTATAATCACAGGTGATGCCTGGATTCAAACAGCTGAGTGGTGGAAATCTCAGCCTCAGGTAACCAGCTCAGCTGGTAGTGCACATAACTCCAGGTAGGGAACAGTTTTTTGCAGCTCAGTTTACTTCCCTTCCGCATTTTCTGGGTCATGAAACAATGCTGCTATTTTAATGGCTTGTCTTGTCCTCAACAATACAATTTGTACACGGAAATTACTAGATAACATGGAAATTTAATTCTATGACGTCACGGGAAATTCATGCAGAAGGATGTACTGCAGCGTGGTTTACATTTATGACACCAACATACACATTCCTTAAGCGTGTCAACTTGTAAAAACATAGTAAATCAAAGAAATAACATGTTTTTTAACGTATTGCATTTTCAAACAACATACAGAATTGCGCAAGACGAGATATTAAACTAAAATTCCCGGCAAAAAAACTCACATCGCTCAAGGTAAACACAAAAAAAGTCCCGGATGTTGGCTGCCAGGCGGAAATCATCCAGAATGGCCCAAAAGACAAGAACGGATCATACCAGAACGTATAATTCCAGGACTGCATACAATATCTAAATATATCTACATAAGACGCGAGGCCATTCTAATAAGCTGTTCAATCCCTTTAAAAGTGGTTGGCCCTACCCGACTGTTAAAACCAAGTTTTATTCCCCTCAAATAACCAAATAAATTAATAGCGTCACCTGAAAAGATCCCATAAACTTCAGTTCTTTGATACTCTACATCTATGTAATAAGTGAAAAACTACCTTCGACTTGTAATTACAAACATGTATTTCCTATCTGAGCTAAGCTGCATATTTAGCTATTTTTTAACTACGAAAACCATGTGACCACTTTCTTTTGAGATCTTGTTTTATCATCTTCCGCACAATGAGCAATTTTTAAGGGCTGAAAACAAAACCAGACCAAGAAACTGTCCACACTCCAATGGAACAGAATCATTTATTCATGTAGTTGGGCTATTAATGTATGGACATCACAACAAAACGCAAAAACTATTAGAAAAAGAACTTTTACTTAATGTCGGATTTACAAACGTGGACATTTCCACTAGAAACTCTTTCCTCCAGCGGTCATTGCATGCGCGATTAACATGTTTTAGCACTATTTAAATCTAGAAAACATATGCATGCAATTCATTAAATACATCAAACAGAATCAAATTCAATTAAAAGCCCAACTGAAGGCTCTAATTTGTTTCGTTACAGGATTTTCTATTCAAATTTAGGCCAACCTTATATAGAGAGTCCACATCACCTGTGTATAACTTAAAAGTAAAAAAAAAAATGGAGCTTCCGTATTGGATCATTCAAATTTCTAGCCGTTAAGATAAAAGTAAACACTTTAAAGCAACACTAACGCATAATTTTGAGGTGTGAATAAAAATAGTAAAACGCCGAACACAGCAGACTTACATAGGCTGCAGGTATCTGAGGAATCTCTGGCATAATTTACATATATGTAATGCATTATTGATTATTTTTTTTTAAAATGCAATTATGTGGATTGGGAAAACTTTTAAATCATGTAAGTGACCGCCAATACACATCTATGACAGCCCTTAATAACAAACACCTAAAAAGCGCGTAAAGCAATAGAAACTTGACATTTTATACAACTGATCCCTGAACATAAATCAGGTGTAAATAACGTCGTAAATAATTGTTGTACTGGACTACTATCAATAGCTACCGACTCATTGTAATAAACAATAGGAAAGCTTGTGTACATAGATTATTACTTATAATAAAAACATATCCTCTGCCTGTCCCTATCATTCATTTTGTTTTGCATTATCAATAAAAATAAATGGAAAAAAGTAAACAGATGAAAAAAGAAACAGCTCTAATGTATATACATTACCTGTAATATATAACCCTGTATATTTTTTTTTGCCAGCATAGAGAAAAAAGTTCAAACCATATAACTATTATACTCTGTTCTTAGAATTTTTTTTCCCCGTTTCTTTTGCACATTAACTTTTTACTTTCTTTCCTCTACAGGGGCGGATACAGAAATTTTTGGTGGGGTGTGTGTATGAATCAAGATCCATTCAATTTTATTTTTTTTTAAACTTATTGTATTGCCAATACAAATAGTTACAATCCATGACATATATACAAATAAATAAAGGCAAATGGGTCGAGATACAAGTTCAAAAACTTTATCGCGGTAAATACTAGATATATATATATATACACACAGTAAGGGACACTAACTTCGATCTAACCAGTCAACAAATTTTACTTTTAAAGCTAAGTTTCTTTAAAGCTTACATCTACGTGTTTTCATAATTCTACACTTTTACCGGGGGGGGGGGGGGGGGAGCATCCCCTCCCCCCCCCCCCCCCCCCGGACCCATCCCTGTTCCTCTATCATCTATTATTTTCCTAAATGTAACCGTTAGGAGGTTTCGTACTATGTTGGTATTAATCGGGTAATAAATTGATATAAGTTTCCATTTTAGTTTGGCAGTACCTGACAGAAAACTGTTCATCTATTTTATCAATGATCTAATTGTGGATCAAACATATTAATAAATTAACATGTATTAATAGGAATAAAATCATTGAAGTAAAACTACATAACTATTTGTTACTCCTATTTGTTTTATAAAATATATATTTTTCGATATCCTAAATTTCAATAAACATAAAAAACGAATAATAAATCTTTATTCATGAAAGTTAATTCCAAATATTAGGAAAAAATTATAGAGAAAAATGGTAGGATGGCTCCAAAAGTTGTAGTGACCTTCAACGCAATCTTGAGCGAAAATCTATAATTTGATTAAAGTTCTCTTTTTTCAAGTTTAAAAGTAGCAAACTATTGTTGCTTTTCGCTAATTTTAATAGTTGATTTTATTCTGATTCTGCAGAACCCGATCCGTATAGTTTAATAAATTCTTTTTATTTTCTTTTATCGTCTTAATTTTTGTTATATCTTTCCTTACCTTATCGCCATAATATGCGTTTTCTACAAAGTTAAGGGAGGCTACTCCTTCGTACTTATTTTGTATTTCTTTAAAGCAGCTACAGTTGTCTGGCAGGAAATCAATCCCGAGCTGTCCATTGATGTTATACTTGTTGTGTAGAAAATTGAATGTCTTCTCTTTGAATAAAATCATTTATGCATGCCAGGATAGAGGTATTCATGAATATCCGTGGACATGCAGGCTACCGATACAAACACGTAAAGGCCCGTATTCATCAACAATACTTAAACCTAAGTCATGACTTAAGCCCAAGTTATTTCACACCAACAAAAAAAAGCTTATTTGTGAAGTTTTAATGTGAGTTTAAGCTCAAAGTAGCGCAGTTAAAGTGTCATGCAGAAATACAGACATCTAATAGCTAAATACATAATGAAGATATTGTGGATTGAAATCCATGACTTCAGCAATTATTCTTAAGAAATACTGGCCTAAAATTGCCACCTACAGCAATGATTGTTTAATTTTTCTGTTAATTATAGTTCGTCAAAATTCACCAAAATTAATTATTTTAATCCCCTTTAAAGAGGCATGCTCTGTTGTTATACAGTTGCTGTTCGTTAGTACACATATATCGATAGTTGCACCGAAGTTTTTATCGGTGGACATACAGGGTACACATATAAACATTCAAAATACTATCTACAACATTATTTATTGTATTTCTGTTAATTTGGGTGTAATATAGTTATTGTATTTCTGTTAATTTGGGTGAAATATAGTTATGTTAAATGAAATAAACGCAATTATGGAATCCTACGAGTTTTTACAGAAATTAAGACATAAGGAACACGGATATGACCGTAAAATCATTATTTACATCGATTAATGTTGTATTTATATGTTTTATAGAAATTTTTTTCTATAATTAAAATCATCGTTTAATTGTGGTTGCTGTAATGAAAATTGCCATGGGAAAATTCATAACCGTGGTATAAAAGGTATTGTTTTATGGAGGTGTACCCTGTGTTGTTATTTTTTTACACAATATGAGGCATACAGAGAATTTCTGTAAAAAAAAAAAAAAAGAAAAGAGGACATAAGCGCGCATTGGTTTAATGTAAATTACTCGACCGCCAAAACTCATTAAAACATAATGTAACCGAGTGTTCTTTCTATTAAAGTTTACACTGGTAAGTTGGCTTCAATAAGTAAAGTTCACGGTAGGATTCTATATCATTTTATGTAGGTCTTAATCTTACAACAATGTCCAACAACACTACTGTTGATCTAGAAGAAATAAACAGGTCCTGTAACATAAAATGAGCAATAATTAACATGCAGATAGTAATTACAAAATAACATAGTTACTTACAAAACAGAATGTTTGACAGTCATATTTTACTTTAAAACAACCATGATCAGAGGCCTTTCTTAAAAAGTAATTATGCACAATATTCTCCCTAAAACAACAACAATGGATTACAATATTTAGAAGTTCATTAACCTACCAGTTGTGGACTGGTCCCTTTCTTTCTAGATTTACACAGGTGAGGCTGACTGGGAACAAGGATGCTTATATTGTTCCAACCTCTACTGTGGGTTCCTAAGTTACTTAAACAATTAAGTAAAACGTAAAACGTAAATATTGTCACAGGACAATTTACATCTCCTCTCGTCCAACGTTATTTCTCTATTGAATAGAAAAGTATATCACGTGACCACTAAAAGCGGGAAACTAAAAAAAGAATGGAATAGAAATAGAATAAATTTAAAAGCAGTTATTCCAAATAATGATTAAAGGGACATAACTATTACAACAGGTCTTTATCAAAAGTTGACCCGATTACAATAAAACATTACAACAGTGTTTAATTTGTATAAAACAACAACGGACACAGCCGCGAAGCGAAGATGCATATTATATATATATATATATATATATATATATATATATATATATATTCGTCGATATGAATGCTTGCGAGCCTATTGGTATAATTACTAGCATCTATTACGTAAAATTTCATGAAATTGGCAGAACAATTAATATGACGTAGACAACAGCAATATTACAAATAATGTTTTTGGAGAGTCATTTCTCGCATATGCACCCCTAATGTTCGCTGATACAAATTCTTATGTGTGTATTAATATATGTGTATATAATTTTGTAAAGACTTATATACGAAATTAAGTATATAGCATCATTATAAATAAAATTATGGTTAACTGGTGCTAACAACTTAAATCTTTTTTATTTTATATATTTAGTTATTTACATTATCTTAAGACATGTATGATTTTGTAAAAAGTATTGTCATTAATTAAAAAGTTTGTATGAAATCAAATACCGAGAGAGACATACAACAAACGATTCTGTAAATGTTGATTTGAATATTCATATCCGTACCCTTTATATAGCCAATTAACATAAAATAAAAGAATACTTGATGTAAATAGTACCGCTATTTGCGCCGTGAAGTTTTCTGGTATGGGACAAATTTGGTACACGTATAATTCACATTATATTTTGCTTAAAATCTAGTTATATCTTGATACCGAACCTTCCTCAGATGACACCACGCACCACCTAAAAACACGAAGTTTTCCGGGCGAGCATGCTCCCGGAGCCCTCTAGCGGCCATGCCTAGCTACAACCCTGGTTCAATACGTTGTGATTTTTAAATGATAGTAATTTTTGTTTAAAATGATGTGATTACTCTCAAGACGTCGTTTGGCCTAAACTTACCATCTGCTGTAACATCACTCATTTCATTTTTTTCATGTTGTTTCTAAGTTTCATCTTCCAACTATTCCAAATATGCGCTTAAACTTGGACACATGTTTTGCTTGTTGGTGTTAGTGTTTTTGTTAATCGCTCCGACACACTTATGGTCATATTGGCGACGTACAGCTAATTATTGGTGGTGGAAGACCCCAGATTATGCCAAGATAGAACCACCGATGCACCGCAGGTTAGCTGGAAAACCACCCCGCATGAAAGTTTCCGCACCGACCAGGACTTGATTTGCTTGTCGGTATATCTATATAGAGAATGATAAAACAAATCTATATAAAGGGTATAGACATTCATGGGTTGTGCTTGTATTTATATAATATATGTATTTTTGTATTTGTTTGTAGTTACTTTGTGCTGTGTGCCAGTGGTTCTACCGAAAACATTGTCTGTTCATCTACCAACAATGGCAGAACACCGCTATGATGACTATGACAATATTTTGTTGGTGCGATATTTAAAAAATGTGAATCAAACATGTTTTGTAGAACATATTTTGCTGTTGCTTTTATAAATGGCCTCGGGAAACTTGCACTGCCATTTTGCGACACACTGACTGCACTAATTAGAAATAAACCTCATATACAAAGATAAGTAATTTACATCCACACCCTTCTTCTATGTGTTTATTTATTAAATATAAATGAGTCAAATGTCAAAATAACCTCGTGACCTTTTAGGCGATTTAGGACACTTGGAAACACTGTTTACTTTGATCCCCCATTTTGTTGTCCACTTTTTTTAATACAGATATACCGGATCTGGTAGCGCAATCGGTAGAGCGTCGGCTGCGGCTACGTGAGGCCTCGGGTTCGATCCCGGGCCGAGACATATCAAAGTCGTTAAAATGGTAGTGGTATAGCTTCCTTGATAACGCTCGAGTAAAAATAAGGGTAGTTCCACGACTAGTTGGCCCGATGTCAGGATAATGAGACTGGGTGTGGTATTATGCCAGGTGTTCGCGGCATGCTATACACAGTGAAGGCAGTACTATATCTGCTTCAAGTGGACACCGTCTCCTGATAACTTAAATATTGTTGGTGGGACGATAAACCCAATAAACAATGGGTGTGGTATCATGCCAGGTGTTCACGGCATGCTATACACAGTGAAGGCAGTACTATATCTGCTTCAAGTGGACACCGTCTTCAAATAACTTAAATATTGTTTATGGGACGATAAACCCAATAAACACTGGGTGTGGTATTGTGCCAGGTGTTCACGGCATGCTTTACACAGTGAAGGCAGCACTATATCTGCTTCAAGTGGACACCGTCTTCAGATAACTTAAATAGTGTTGGTGGGACGATAAACCCACTAAACAAACTACAAACAATGTTTCATACTGCCACAGTACATACTACTGCATGTTGTTGCATGGACTCTAGCATTATGATGAAAATATGAAAATTAAAAAAAGAACATACTAACTATTTGACTATTTTTGTTTTGAAAATCAGTTTTATGTGAATGTTATTATTTTGGACACATTATTGTTTGGATGGCAACATGATGTTCTTCTAGTAAATTTACCTTACAGTTTTTTCTCAAGGCATTGTTTATGTTTTACACTACCTGATGTGAACTCACGTTAGGTTTGTTTCATGCATTATTACCTTTTTTAATGTTGTTTCTGAGTTATAGCGGGTGTCCCATAATTTATTTGATAAACTGAGATAAACTATCCTTACTTTGTAAAATATAATAAAACCTGTCTTTGTATAATATAAGGAAAAAACACACAGTTTTATGGTTAAATTATTAATTTGATCTATCAGGGACGGACCCCCACCAACCAGGAGTAGAGCTGTGAAAACACATACATGTAAGCTTAGAAATACTAAGCTTTTAAAGTAAATTTTGTCTATTGACGGCTTAGGTCGAAGTTAAAACATTTTTAGAACTTATTAACGAGTTTCACGGCCCTAAAATTGAGATACTGTTGAAAATCATCTGAGACTAAAGTATAATCTTTCTGCAGAAACTATGCACTAATACCCCAAACAGAGGTCAGATAGTGTTGCGTATGTTTGACATAGGCAAACTGTCGGATACCATCTTTAACATCACCATCAACCTCAAATGAATACCCAGTCATGTGTGTAGGTGCAGGGCAACGAAGTCGCTGATCAATTAGCGAAATGGGCGACACTGTCTGGCACAACCATACACCTGGGTCTCATTTTGAGATAAACCATGATCTTCAATAAAGAACATTATAAAAAGTTAGCGGAAATGAATTTTCAACAACAAACTTTGTTTTTCGTCGAAAGAAACTAAAACATCAACCCGCCAACCCCAACACAGCACATAAAGGATATATAGAGTTAGAATGGGATACAGCTACCTCGGGGCAGAAAATAAAGCAAAGCCAAGAAGCAGTCCTTACTGCAGGGAGTCTGAATCATTTAACCGCGTGATATTTAGGCGTGTGCAGCACAAGAATGAAATAATATTGCTAGAAAATTTTATTAAATGGGGGGACTTTTGACTACAGAAAAAGTAAAATCAATCAAAACAACACTATTCGCGTACCTACAAAGAATAAATTATATTTAAAACATCTAATTTACTTAATTTTAATTGACTTCCCAACTTAAACATATTTTTACATCTTTTTGTTACAAAATTTCAATAACAAATATTTAGTCATTAGTACAACTTTAAAATAGATATTCGAAACGTCCGATTGGCTGCTACCCATAGTATATCGCGATCGTATTGGCAGATTTAAATTTCGCGCCGATCGATTAACAATAACCGCTTTAAAGCAAAAACATCGCTTACATTTTGAAACGAAATGTAAACTAGTAAAATGTCGAATACAACAGAGTTATATATACTCATTCGGTTTCTGTGCCATTTTACGTAGAATAAGCCAATTTAAACATTAAAATCACAATTCTGTGGACAGGAAAAAATATCTTCAATATATCCAAATTATGTTATGGATTTCTATTACACACCTATGTAAGCCATAATTAACAAACACCTTACATAAGCATTAAAACTAAATGAAGGCTTCATTACTTAACTACTTAACTAAGGCAATAAATCTTACTCTAAAATTAGGGTTTAAAACAAATACCCCGCCGCCTCCACCCCCCCCCCCCCACCCCCCAAAAAAAAAAAAAAAAAAAATAATAATAAACAAACAAACAAAAACACAAAAAACACACAAAAAACACACAAACAACCCCCCCCCCCTTGAAAAAACAGGGTACATTGAAAATCATCTAGATTCCAATTTAAATAAAAAGACTTATTTACATTAATCAGAATTTCTATTAGGGCACGTCTGTGAGCCCTACCAGGACCCACGTAATAGACAGCAACCATTGAGGTTACCGATCATTATAATTGTCTTCAGCAAACTAACCACAAATAATCACCTATTCCATTTAAAAGTCAATAAGGCTCATTTAAGTTTATCAGAATTGTTGTTAGCAGACTCTTTAAGGACCAACGCTACGGGCAGCATCCATTAAGTCTGCCGGCCATTATGATTGACTAAAACAAATCAATCATAATTCAATCACAAACAAAACACCAGAGTACACTGAATCAAAATCTAATTAGGGTATTTACTGAACAGAACATATCTTTATTTCTTCCAAGTATACAAAGTATACAGCATGGAGAATTATACAATACAAACAAAGATGGGTTATCAGAGGTGAGTACAACATTTAGAGTATGAATCTTTTTTAAGGATAGAATGCTTAGTAATATTTGAAGTAAGGGGCGGGGTGGAAAACGTAATTAGGTAAATTGGAAATGAGCAACAGTTTTTTAGGATAATAATTTAAAAAAAAAATACAAGTAATAAAAAAAAAATAATAATAAAATAAAAAAAATAATAATAATAACGATAGTAATAACAATAATATTTTTTTAAAAATTATTGGGTATGTCGTTGCTGTGGGAGATACGATGTCAATATTAATAATAATAATTTTGTTAAATTATTGGGTATGTCGTTGCTGTGGGAGAAACAAATTCTTGCTCTATACACAATATATGTGCATGCAGCAAGAAAAAGGTCATTTGAATCGCTAGCTGTACTTTCGTGATCAGAAGTTGAGTAGACTCACCAAAACCACGGAGGCTATCCGAAGCTACAGCTTGATTTGGTGACCCATTGGTACCGTGACATTCTGTGTGATTCTACCACAGCAATACCCTCGGATGACACTGGCTGTGTACACTGTATGGCCTCACCGGGTATCTTGAGCGAAAGCGAGAGTCAAGAAACCCGAGACTGGCCATAACAGCAAAGATTGATACTTGTTTCGAAGAGGAAAAGTCGCTTTTGGATTAAATGTTACATTATATTTAAGGTAAGTGTGATAGATTTATTTATAATTTTCTGTCTTTTTTCTCTGTCCTCAACTAACTCTAGGAATGTTACAGCCAGTGTTATTATAATGCAGTTGTATGTTAAAGTAGTATATCTATTCAGTTCTAATTAGCGCGATTTACATTCAACTTACAACTCTTTATCAATCGTACACAACAATTTGGACATCGATATGTGTGCAAAGTACAATACCCCTTCAATATATTTAATAAATACTATTCAATACATTGTGCCATGTACAATAAAGAACGGTAATGTTAATTCGATACAGCAATAATTTACATAAATCCATGTTTAACAATATGAAAGTGCTATGTATCGATGAGATATACATATGTGAATAGTTAACAGCTAGCAGCTATTTAGCAATAACGGCATGGTCTATTTTAGAACCTTACGGGCGCTGTAAGTCTCAATGGTTCAAGAAGTTAACTGGGTTACAATATCAATATAAGGTAAGTAAGGCGTAAATCGTGTAAATCGTGTAAATCCCGTTGTTCCAAGACATTGGTACAACGCGTGTGTTCTATTTGTTACTCTTTGTTGGCAAGAGATGAGTATGTGACTTAGGATTAGTTTATCGGGTTCTGATAAAATCTGTAGTCATTATACAGTTGAGGAATTTACTAACTTGTTGTAGAATGCTGGGAGTTCTAGTATTGAGAAGTGATGATAACGAAGTATTATTTGATAAAATTGGGCCTAAGAATTTTTCGCGTTGTTCATTAAAATAATGGCAATACAGTAAGTAGTGATTTTCATCACCAATAGAAGCTGTGTTACAGAGAGTACACTTTCTGTCCTGTAATGGTGTGCCTTCATATCTGCCTGTTTCGACCGGGAGTCTATGATTCGCTGTGCGGAATTTGAACATCTTTAATGACTGGTGTTTGCTTAAAACAAAAAAATAGTGTTCTAGTTCAAGCGATGTTTTGAAACTACCGTATATAGTTCCTTTATTTGAATGCTGAAGGCTATCATGCCAGTTTTGTTTATATTGATCTATTAAGATTTGTTTAATTTCCTGCAGTATGTTACTGTTGTTAATATGTTCTTGATTGTACCATAAATCAGGGCGGCCTACAGAGGTAAGTATGGTTTTAATCTTTTCAATCCACTTAAAATGTGTGTTTTGCATAGATAATATATAACTGTAAATTTTGAAACTTATTTTGTTTCTGTTTCCAGTGAGAAGACGTAACCAAAAGGATATCATTCGAGTCTGAATAGTGATTGAGATAGGATACCGCCCTAGCTCCCCATACAAAAACGATAAAGGAGTGGACTTTCGTGCGTTTGTGATCTTTCTGAGGAAATTATTGTGAACCCTTTCAAGGATGTCGATATTTTCGAATCCGAAAACTTCTGATCCGTAGGTGAGTATCGGTAAGACAGTGTGATCAAACAGCTTGATTGCAAGATCGATGGGCAAATCTGCATTTGTTATTCTAGTGTAGAGTAAGTGCAGAGCTTTATTTGCTTGTTGAGACACATGTTTACGCATGTTTAGGAAAGAACCGTTACCAGTAAATGTAAACCCCAAATAGTGATATTGATCTGTAAAATCTATTGACTGGGTGCCAAGTTTGAATTTCATGCTGCTTGTGTGGCGTGCGCCAAATACAATTACTTTAGTTTTATTCATGTTAATACGGAGGTGCCACATATCACAATAATAATCATTAAATGCATCTAAGGTGTTTTGAAAATCATCGGGAGTGCTGGATATTATAATAGTATCATCGGCGTATAACATAACTGAAAGTTTAAGCCATTGTAATAATTCGTCATTCAGCTCTACGCCAGTGACACCTCGTTCTTGTAAATACACGTGCAGATCATTTAGATAAAGGGAGAACAGTACTGGTGATAGATTTTCCCCTTGTCTGACACCAATTTCAGAGATGAATGTATTGGAGAGTTTACCATTGAGTGAAATGCTCGACTTTATGTTTTGGTACATATTGTAGATTACATTATAGAACTTGCCGTTAACAGAGTTTTGGAGTAGTTTATGCCATAGACCAGCACGCCAGACCTTATCAAAAGCCTGGGTAAAGTCTATCAAAGCACAATACAATTTTTGTTTCTTGTACTTCAATATTTGGGTAAGTGAATACAGAGTGAAAATATGATCGACACAGGAGAAACCTTTTCTGAAGCCAGCTTGGTTTTTGGAAAGAATATCACTATTTTCTAAAAAGGTGCATAATCTACAATTAAGAATCGACGTAAAAACTTTACCAATACAGCTAAGTATTGTAATTGGGCGATAATTTTTAACATCGGTGGACTCTCCTTTATTTTTGAAAATAGGTATAATAAAGCCTTCTAACCAAGATTTTGGTAAACACCCAGTGTTAAATACGGAGTTAAAAAGTTTTTTATACAAAGGTAGCATGGTATCTTTAGTTGCTTTTATATATTCATTTAATATATTGTCTGCTGGACTGGCAGCCTTTTCGTTTTTCAGATTTTTGATGCAGTTTGATATCTCCAATTCTGAAATTGTTGCATTTAAATATTCATTTTCTATAGAGTTACTATAGTTAAATGTTGATTTATCAGGTAAGTTATTCATATTGATGTTCTTAAAATGCTCGTAAAATTCGTCTACCGAGGGCATTTTTTGTACACTTTTGGATGTTTTTATTTTCTTTAGAAAGTTCCAATACTGTTTTGGGTTTTTATCATTTAGTGCTCTGAGTTTTTGTTGGTTTTTGTGTTTGTGTCTTTTTATATAATAGTTCATAATTCGCTTGTATGATTTACTTGCGTTACGTAGGTTAGTTTTATTGACTTCTGTTGGATTTTTATTGAATGCTTGTTTGGCTGAATGATAAATTTGCCTAGCCTTGTTACATTTAGGACCGAACCACACATTTTTGTATTTAGAGCAACGGTGATTATTTTGTGTGGATGGAAATGTTGTTTTTGCGGCCACATCAAATATGTTGTTTAATTCTTGCGTTATTGATTCAATGAGTTCAGGAGTATGTTCTTCATGTGAGAGTTTTTCAATCAATTGTGTAACTTTAGATTGGTCTATTTTACTTGTAAATTCATCTGCAAGTTCAGGTTTCCACGTTGGCTTTTTGTTGGGGCTAGGTTCATTGTCGATTGTATTTTCTGTAAAGATGGGTGATGGGTTAATGGTTTCTGGCGTTGTAATGATATCTGATGAGAGCTCTAAAATGATTGTGCTGTGACCGTCTGAAAATAAACAGTCAGTCGGCGATACATCAAAAGAGGATATGAAATATAAACATTCTGCTGTAGCTATGGCATAGTCTATTAATGACTTATTTCTAAATGTAAGGGATCCTATACCTTTATCTTTATTGATTCTGCCATTTAAAATAAACAAGTTGTTATTTCTGCATATTTCAGTTAAACGTATTCCGTTGGAATTAGTTCTATTATCTAATGAACATCGTTCCAATGGGATACCAAGACTTTCTAGAATAGTATGTTTATTTAAAATAGCTCTTGTTTCATCATCTATGTCAAACAAATCATCATAGACCGGATCGGATGGGAGAAAGTCGCTTAGCTTAGCAGTTCTGCAGTTAGTGTCGCCAATTAGGATTACATATTTAAATGAAGAACATTTGTCACATATTTCAGACTCGAAAGTAGATAACTGGTCATTGTCAAGAAATCTGGAACCTTCTGGTGGCACATATAGTGCTCCTATAATAAGGGGTTCATTGTTAGTTGTTAGAGAACAGCTTAGATTTATCCACAGTATGTACTCGCAAGCGCTTTCTATGACATTTACAAAAGGAACAAGACTATTTCTAACATAAATACCAATGCCTCCTGACTTACGTTTGTATGCCTGTGATCTATGTTTGGCAATAAAATTGTAACCATCAATATTCGTTAAATCATGTGAATCGATATGCGTCTCTGAGATGCAGATGATGTCGAAGTCATGCACATATTCAACAAAATCAGGGTAATCCAGTTTCCTTTTTAAGCCACTAACATTTAGAGCACCTACTTTTATGTTGCACGTTTCATTGTTGATCCTGTTATTAAATGTTTTTGCTTTATTATTGTTGTTTTTATTTTCAGAAGCAGATGAAGACCCCGAAATATCCTAATCGGACTTGGCTGTGTGTGTATTTGTCCAAGGCCGTCTAAAGTCAGGAGTTGGATCCGCCATTGGAGGGGATTTGTTCCCTTGATGCCTGGTTGGAGGTCGTCCACGCTGACAGTTCATTGCTCGTGGTGATCGTGACTCCCGCCTGTGCATGACTGAGTTAGACCTGGACCTTCCAGCTGTCGTCTGCTTGACCGGAGACACATTTGCCCGATTTGCACGAGGACCCTGTGCTGATTGGTATTGTGGCAAGGCTGTTGTGTCTTCTTGGATGTTTACTTGCTTTGTGTTTAGTTGTGTAGCACGTGACTCGGGCACTAACGGTACTTGTGTGGGATTTACACTGTGGATTCGGTTGATATTGCCACGATTGCCAGATAATATGAGGTTCCAATTGGGGAACATATCAGAGTGTACACGACCGTTAACAACAATCTTGGCTGGGTATACGAGTGCAACTTTGCTCTGGGGGTTCTGCTGTCGGAGACGTTTCACTTCCGGCCACAGTGTTTTCCTAGCGTTTGCGATCTCCTTTGGGTAATCCCTGTTGATACTGAAGGAAGTGTTTCTTAAGTTTGAGGCTTTTGATAGAATCAGCTCAGTGTCACGAAAATCAAGGAAAAGGGCGATGATCGGCCTGGTTTTACCCCTTTGGTAGCGCCCCAGACGATGGACCCTAGGAATAGCTAGGCGATCTTCGATACCTAGTTTTTCTTTGATGAATCTGCATAGCTCATTTGCACAGTCTTCATCTGGGGATTCCTCTATGCCCATAAATAAAAGATTATTACGCCTGCTGCGCGCTTCAAGGTCAATAGTCTTGTACTCTAGATACAATAATCTTGTGTTGTGCTGACCAATATCACTCTCTATAGTGGATACTTTTGATTGAATGGTATGACAAATGTCTAGAGTCTGGCGTACAGTTGAAATTTCGCTATACATCAGTGCCAGCTTTTCATCGATGGAGAGCAGCTTAAAATCTTCAGGTGATAGCTGGGAACTTACACTAGAACTTACTCTGGGCCTTTTTCGTGAATGTGACACTGTTGACCATTCATCTTGGTTTAGGTTATCACCTGACGGCTGTGTATACACAGAGTCAATGCTATTGCCGCCATATTGGTCACAATCAACATGCTGATCAGGAGAACGAGAGAGTGTGTCATTATTGCTCACCGCGGTCATATTTACCACGTCCTGGTTTGCACCAATACTATCCATGCCAATCAGGAAAGCACCACACACATCCGCTGAGTTCCACAGTAAATCCAAATCTTTGTAAGAAGTAAAATGACACAAAGCGGGTCTGCTTTCAAACGTCAAACAGATAGCTTATCCAATATATCATATCAAATGGCGCCCAAGCCCAAGCCCAAGTCCAGAGATACACAAACTAATCACAAAAATTACAATTTTAGATCCATGTAATGAGAAATTCCATCGATAATATCCAATAAAAGCATTTTTTTTCTCAGATTCAAAAAATGTAGACCGCCATCTTTTTCATTAAATGTTAGGACATGGTCAGTGATAATTTTTCGTTTCAAAACAATGGGATAAAAAAGCGCACATGTTGGAAAACAATGTTGTTTTGGAAAAAAGCAATATTTTTTTACACGACTTCACACATGATTTATTTTGATTATAAAGCATATGCATTTTATCAAAATAAAAACTATTCATGTTTTACATAAAGTTTCTTTTCATAACACAATCCCTCATAGAAGTCACAGTCTTATTGGCCATGTTATTCAAAAACTTTGATAAATTCTCCTCTGTTTTGCACTTCTCCACTCTGAAATTACTTCATTGTAATCAATGTCATCAGTACAGGTTTTAATGAGGATCAGTTTATGCTGACGAGTCTTCATTGTCTTTCCTTCCTCCAGAAAATTCTACGTTGGCCTTGGCCAGTGATGCATAATTTCTTTTATGATGGCATGCTTTACTTTCGACTGAACAGATGACAGAAACGAAAATAAAACAATATTGGTTTTCGACGTTAATGAGCGCACTATGAAATTATAACAATCCAAAACGGGAACCAATAATACCTACATCACCGGTGTAATAGTAAATTTTTAATGCGTAAAAATCACTTAAACAACGCAGAGACAAACGCAAAGACTCAAAAAATGCATCAACATCCGCAAAGTATTAATTTCGAATTTTTTTAGTTGTCGAAAATCATTGCGTTTTTTTAGCGCACATATTTTGAAACTGTGCGTTTTTTCCCAGAAATATGCGTGAAAAACGCAAAACGCAGACCAAAAATTATCACTGGACATGGTTAATAGGTGGGAGCCTCTTAAGGACCAACGAAACAAACATAATTACATATCCTGAAGTTGCCAAGTGAGAATATCTAAACAATACTGTATATACAAGGTTAGGTATCTTGTTGTCAAGGGAGGCTATCCTGTCTTGGTATTGCCAATGGAGGCCACCTAAACAATACCGTCCATACAGGTTATCTATCCTGATATTGCCAAGGGAGGCTACCGGAACAATACCGTACATACATGGTTACCTAACCTGATATTGCCAAGGAAAGCTACCCAAGCAATGCCATACCTACACAGTTACCTATCCTGATGTTGCCAAGGGAGGCTACACAAACAATACCGTAAATACATGGTTACCTATCCTTTAATCGATATTGCCAAGGGAGGCTACCCAAACAATACCACACATACACGGTTACCTATCCTGATATTGCAAAGGGAGGCTACCCAAACAATACTTCACATACAGGGTTACCTATCCTGATATTTCCAAGGAAAGCTACTCAAGCAATACCACACATACACAGTTACATATCCTTATATTGCCAAGGGCGGCTACCGAAACAATATCGTACATACAGGGTTACGTATCCTAATATTACAAAGGGCGGCTACCAACGCAATATCGTACATACACGGTTACCTATCCTGATAATGCCAGGGGAAGCTACTAAAGAAATACTATACATACACAGTTACATATCCTGATGTAGCCAAGGGATGCTATGCAAACAATACTGCACATGCACGGTTACTTATCCTGATATTGCCAAGGGAGGCTACCCAAACAATACCGTAATTACATGGTTACTTATCCTGATATTGCCAAGGGAAGCTACCAATACAATATCGTACATACATAGTTATATATCCTGACATTGCAAAGGGAGGCTACCAAAATAATACCATAAATACACGGTTACGTATCTTGATCTTGCCGGGGAAGCTACCCAAACATGCCGCACATACAGGGTTACATATCCTGATATTGCCAAGAGAGGCTATCCAAGCAATACCGTACATACACGATTACCTATCCTGAGATTGCCAAGGGAAGCTACTCACCCATTAACATACCTACACAGTTACATATCCTGACATAGCCAAGAAAGGCTACCGGAACAAAAGCGTAAGTACATGTTTACATATTTTGATATTGCCAAGAGAAGCTACCCATGTAGTGTCGTATATACACGGTTACATATCCTTACATTGCCAAAGGAGGCTATCGAAACAATACCGTACCAACTCCATTACATATCCTGACCGTGCCAAGCGAGACTTCCCAAATAGTACAAACACGGTTACATATCTTTATATTTTCATCAGATGATACACAAACAATACCAAAAAATATAGTGTTTATATTACATTGTCCAAATGAAGCAGCAGAAAAAAACACAACATTTTTAATTGATGGGTTTTCATTGCCTATCAGATTTCTGTGCACCTATCATAAAGGAGGTCGAAAAGTGCAAAAATAAATTAAAATAAAGAAAAAAGCGGGAATTAAAACACTAACTAAAAACAACAAACATTTGATCAAGGCAATTCTTCAAGTTGGCCTTGTCATCGACATGCCATGCAGTCAATACTATGTAGATCTGTACTATATTAAGGAAACACAACTAGCTTTTCAATTTACTTTTGCTAACCTTGCCTGTCTTCATATTTTTATTGCAATTTGTTTTTCAATAAATTGCATCAGTTTTGTGTTGAAAGCAATTATTTTAGGGTTTGTGTTTTGTCTGTGTCATTTTTAAATATTTGGTATCATGCTTAAGTAAATATTGTATTGGCAAAATATTTATTTCTAAACACCTAGGCAGTGTTGTTAAATAGAGATTTCTACATTATATCGGTTATAATAATCTCTCACAATGAAGCAGTTGTGGGACAAATATATAAATGTATAAATGTTTTGGCTCCATTTGACAATATGAGCAAATAGTATTGTTTTTAATTTTAATTGTAAGAAGAACGTCATTTGTTTAGAGAATATTGTGATTCATTCTTGTTTCGAGACATTGTATAGGTGAATCATTATTTGTCCGTGAATTGTAATGTCGAAAAGCAACATCAGGCAACCATCGTTGATGTTAGTATTAAAAATAATAATTCCAAACAAAGGCGGATCCAGATAACTTTAGTGGTGGTGTGTGCGGGGGGTGGCGTGGGGGTGGGGTGTGATCGGGCGGTATGAATCAGGATCCATTCAACTTTATCGCAGTAAATACTGGATATACACACACAGTTAAGGACCCTAACTTCGACCTTAGCAGTCAACAGACAAAACTAACTTTAAAAAGCTTAGAAATTTATAAGCTTACATGTATGAGTCTTCACAACTTAGGACAAACAAGTCTACACTGACGGGAGTAGGGACCCAGTACAAAACGCTACAGGACCTGGCATAGTGATTGTTCATGGCGATATTTCAATTCAGCAACAAAAACAAATATAATACATTGCACTCCATATCCATCTGTATAAAGTGAAGTCTCTGACCAATTTACAAAATGGGCATCACTGTCTGGTACATCCATCCGCTTGGGTCTCAGTTTGAGAGATCCCTATAATTTAATTAATTAACATTATAAAAGGAAGGCGGAGATGAATTTTGACAATTCAAGAGTAACAACAAACTTTGCTTTCGACTCCAGAAATTTAAGAAGTAACCCACATAATCTTTGACAAGATATGTTCAAGATTAGGACTAGGGTCCAGTTATCTCGGGGAAGAAAATAAAGCCAAGAAACAGTCCTCACTGCGGCGAGTCTGGATCATTTAACCACGTGATACTTAGGTGTGTGCAGCAAAAATGAACATTGTTAGAATTTATTATTGTTATTAAATACGGGACTTTTAATAATTGAAACAACCACTCTTTCAGCTATTTCCGTCTGCAGAAAAAGTAAAATTTATCAAAACAGCAAAATTCGCGTACCTAGAAAGCATAAATTATATTTAAAGCATCTAACTGACTCAATGTTAATTGAATTCCCAAGTTGAACATATTGCTTAAAAACTTTTCGTTACAAACTTTCAATAACAAATAGCTAGTAAGTAGTATAACTTTAAAATAGATATTCGAAACGCCCGATTGGCTGATACTCATAGTATGTCGCGACCGTATTGGCAGATTTAAATTTCGCGCCGATCGATTAACAATAACCACTTTAAAGCATTACAATCGCCAACATTTTGAAACAGGATTTAAAAGTAGTAAAATCCGAATACAAATTTATATACATATTCGGATTCAATGACATTTTTACGTAGAACGCGTCATTTAAAACATTCAATATTATAATTCTGTGGATAGCAAAAAAAAATCCTTAGTATCTCCAAATCATTACACATCTATGTAAGCCATAATTTACATATAAAACATAAAAATGTACAAATCGATACTTTAGGCAATTAGGGGACATTTAACATTACAATTACTACATAAGTAGGGTTTAAATAACTATTATTCATGCTAAGGCTTCATTACTTACATGTAGGAGACTTTCCTCAACAGCTCGTATTGTTGCGAGCCCATAAATAGGTAACCATGTATGTACCACATTGCTTCGGGGGATGCTATGCTTAACAATAAAAAATGTATGTACCTATGGAATTAGACGCAATAGATTGTGTGATTAGAAGTTCTAAAGCTCATGTATACATGTACAACGTGACCACCATCTCCTCGATTTGTCCTTTTTTTTGTGGGGGGGGGGGGGGGGGGGGGGGATTTTTTAAAATTTGTTTGTTTTTTGAGAAAAATGTGTAGGCACGTGTCTACAGTGCCTAAAAGAATCTACGCCAGTGATTATTAAGTGTATCTCACTATTTGCTGAACTGCTGTTATTCTTTAGTGCTTTCAAACAAAACAAAAAAAGATAAAATAGAATAAATCTCCGTTTTTTTCCAGATTTGTATACGTTGACACGATTGTCTAGTCCAGAACAAAGTTAAAGTTCTTGAGCAAATAAAAATAAAATCGGAAATAAAATATTTATTCACTCACTATATTAATACACTGTAAATAACAGCAAATATGACAAAGAAAAATGACTGATATTCAAGCACATGCGCATCAAAAAGTAAGGCGTTTATAAAGTTTTTCTTGACTCGGGGACCTTTTTTTTCTACATATTAAGTCAGACGTTCGTTGTATATTAAATTTGTTAAGTTTGATAGTATAGGTGAAACTCGATAATTTGACCGTTGTATACCAACACTGGCCTGCCTAATTTTCTAATGTGTATATAGCTAGGTTTTATGTTGATTTGCTGGTCCCTTACTAGCCGGATAATTTAATATTTTTCTCAAGTTCATCGTTTCATCATTCAATAAAGACACCAAGAGTTTTAACTCTTTATGGGCACATGAATAAACTGATGAAAAAGTGTCCGTGTTAAAAAAAAAGCTGAAAGTGAAACGTCCATAAAGATCGAATATCATACACCACCACCACACCACCACCACCACCACCACCACCACCACCACCATATATGATTCAAGTAATACAACAAGATAATTAAACATCAGCTTTTGGAACAATACGGTATTTGTATTAATTTCGTAAAAGTTTAAAATAAGGCGCTGGAAAATTGTCTTAGAATAAATTAAGTAAATGTGCAAAAATAATATAAAAGATTATAGCTTAATCTTATATCAAACACGTTTCTTCGTCAGGAAAAAAGTCGGCGCAAAGATTATTCTAAAATAAATTCACTGTCTTAATGCAGTTAAATACACTTAAACATTTAAACCTTTTGGCGACATCTGAAAAAAGGATGACATAATGTTGCAGCAGGTTGCTATTATAACGTCCACTTATGTCGAAAAGCAGCACCAGGCAGCCATATTTGATAAGAAACGATAATTAAAAATTGACCATACAAACACTACTGTATTCATATTACTGTTGTAAAAATATATATGAAGGAGTGCCACATTGTCCGTTCTGCCATTGCTATTGTTAACTCATCCATATAATTGAGATACACAAGAAAGTACATAACTAGTTTACTTCCGAAAAAAAAGATACATAAATAAAAATAAATTCGACAGTTCTGATGTCCTGCATTGGCATAAATGAAAAATGGAAAATGTGCAAAAATGATTTCGATTCCTCTTTAACTTTTTTTCTTGATGTAGGCTGGTTTCGAGCCAGCGCCGAACCTCCCTGAGTGCTCAAACATCAGCGCCTTAGACCACTCGACCACCGTCCTCCGCTTATTTCAAAATAAATTCGCTTTATGAAGTTAAAGAGACGAAACATTTAAACCATTTTACGGTATCTGAATAAATGGTGTTAAAAAGCTCAAATTATAACATCTACACTTGTCGCAAAGCAACAGCAGGCAACCATAGTTGGTTTGAGCAATAAGAAATAATAATTAAAATTGACCATTTGAACAACAATGTATTTGCATTATTTTGAGTAAAATTAATATGGGAAAAGGAGTGTCACTTTGTCTGTCTTAGTTGTTTTAATATGAACTTTACCCGTCGGTGTACCCATGACTAAATTGACGTTAAGCATAAATAATAAATAAATTAATAAATAAATATATAATAAATAATAAATAATGATTTTTGCTAAAATGAAATAAATGCTGTAAGAAAATTTGCGAAAAAATAAATAATTGTTTACACTTTTTGATATTGGTGTAGGCTGGTTTCGAACCAGCGCGAACATTTCTAGTGTGTTCACAAGGCAGCGCCTTAGACCACTCGACCACCGAGTACCCCGAAGGTTTAAGGGTGTTAACTAAAATTTATATATGATATTTTCGTTGGGAGTGAAAATTCATCACGAAGCAAAATCCAGTATAAATAAATTAATTTACTAAATCATGAAAAAAAACGCCGATTATATAAAATGATACTGCGGCATCTGAATAAATTGATGACATATTGCCGTGTTAAAAAGCCCCCAATAAAAATATCTACATGCGTTGAAAAGCATCACCAGGTAACCATAGTTTCTTTTAGAAATAAGAAAAAAACACAAAACAAATTGCGCATTGGATCAATACTGCATTTGTATAAGTGTAGGAAAATATTGGGAAAATGAGAGCCACTCTGTTCAGTCTTTTTAAGCATGATCTTTAACATCCATATAACGCAAAAATCCCCCCCCCCCCCCCCACAAACACAAAACAAACAACCACCCCAAAACAAACAAAAGAAACAACAACCCAAAAACAAACAAAACAAACAACATCAACAAATGAAAAAAACAACACCCACCACCCCACAAAAAACACGAAGAAACAACAACAATAACAACAAAAAAAACCCACAAACAAAACACAACAAACGAAATCCCCCCCGCCCCCCCCCCCCCCCCTACCCTAAAAAAAAGAAAACACACACACAACAACAAAAACAAAACAAAAACAACAACAACAAAAGGAAATAAAAGAAAACGCAACAACGGGGGAAGCAAAAAACTAGTTGACATTAGAATAAAAAATGAAACAAAAAGAAACATTAAATTCAAAATTAAATTCAAAGCTAGAAATAGCTTATATTACCATAAATGCAGTATGGAAAATGTGCAAAAATGATTTATACTTATACTTAACCTTTTTCGTTTGACGTAAGCTGGGTTTGACGCAAGGCTTTACTTTCCTAGTGCATTCACTAGGCCTTAGAACACTCGACCACCAAGTTCCCCGAAGGTTTAATGATATTAATTTCAATTTAAATCTGACTTTTTTCGTTGAGAGTGAAAATTTAGCACGAAGCTAAATGCACTTTATGACGTTAAAAGATAAAAAACAACAACATTTAAACTTTTTGCCGTACCTGAATAAATAGACAAAAGTTAAAATTATAACGTCCACATTTGTCGACAAGCAATATCAAGCCATCATAGTTGATTTTTGGAATACGAAAAGCAGCAACAGGCAACGATTGTTGATTGATTAATAAGAAATAATAATCCGAAATTGACCATTTGAACTGCCCTGTATTTACGTTATTATTGCTGAAATAATTTCGATTCCCTTTCTTCATTTCTCCTTTTCTGTTGGGTTTAGTGGTTTGATTAGGTGTTTGAACCAGTGCAGACTTTCTGGTATGTCCACAAAGCAGTACCTTAGAATAAACAAACAACGAATTCCCCGAAAGTATCAAGGAGGTCAGTTTAATCTTATATATGGTCTTTTGCTTTAGTGGGTTGAAACCTATCACGGTGAAAATTCCAGAATAAATTACGACGTTAAGGAAAGCGAAGTTTTTAAACTGTTTTAAAGCACCTGAAAAAAATAATGATATAGTGACCATGGTCATAATGCCCTGTCCCTTTTAAGTTTGAACATAATGTTGATCTCAAACTGTAACCCTAAGACATGTTTAAAAGCAACATAACGCATCCATAAATAAATTAAGCATAACAGCCGATATTTCAAGAAAATTTGATATTAAAAATGGAAACTACACAAACAATAACATACATACGGTTACATATCCGGACTGCACATATCTTGATATTGCTAGGGGAGGCTGCACTGCCCAAACCGTACATACACGGTTACATATCGTGATATTTCCAAGGGAAACTATCCAAACAATACCTTACCCACACGGTTACATATCCTGAAGGCGCCAAGGTAGGCTACCCAAACAGTACCGTACATACAAGGTTACATAACCTGATATTGCCAAGGGAGGCTACCCAAACAATACCGTAAATACACGTTTACGTATCTTGATATTGCTAGGGGATGCTACTTTTACAATACAGTACATACACGATTACATATCCTGAGATTGCCGAGGGAGGCTAAACAAACAATACAGTACATACACGGTTACATATCCTGATATTGCCAAGCGAGGCTACCCTTACAATACCGTACAAACACGGTTACATATGCTGATATTGCCAAGGGAGGCTAAACAAACAATATAGTACATACACGGTTACATATCCTGATATTGCCAAGCGAGGCTACCCTTACAATACCGTACAAACACGGTTACATATGCTGATATTGCCAAGGGATGCTATCCAAATACCCAGCGAACACGTGTTTTTATCCTCATATTATTGAGAGAGAAAGATGTGTTTTGTCTTTCTGTATATCATCAACTTACTTTTTTGTAGTTATCATAGAAATCACTCACATACATTTTATGTCATAACTCACATGCTACAAGTGATCGTATCATGGTCATAAACAACGACCACACACGCAAGAAAATCATGAATCAATATACATGTATTTCTTTTATTTCAGTAGGAGAATCTCCGACCTTAATGTCCTTATTGTAGGGTATATTTATTTAAGTAACATATATTATTAAAAGCTGTGTTAATCATTTTTAATCCTCTTTTTGAGTAGTTCTTTTAAGTTGTTTTATTTTTCTGCTTAATTACCCTACAATAAATAAAAAAGATAATGCATTCAGTTCCTTACTCATTGTTTTCTATGGGTTAATGTAGTTATAATCCAATAGGGGGCAAGTAATCCTTTTAACAACTGGACCTGGTAGCGCAATAGGTAGAATGTCGGTTCCAGGTACGAGAGTACCCGGGTTCGATCCCGGGCCGCGATATACAAATGTCGTTAAAATGGTAGTGGTATACTCCCTTGCTAATGCTCAAGCAAATATAAGGGTAGTTCCATGACTGGTTGGCCCGGTGTCAGGATAATGTGACTGGGTGTGGTATCATGCCAGATGTTCACGGCATGCTATACACAGTGAATGCCGCACTATATCTGCTTCAAGTGGACACTGTTCCCAGCTAACTGAAATACTGTTAGCGGGACGATATACCCAATAAACAAATACACATTCATTTTAACTAAGTTGCTTGTAGACTATTTATTTGTTCTGTTTTATCTTCTTAATTTATTTACACCGTATTTGTTACGTTTTTCTAGAAGCGTACCTAACAGATTGTATATTTATATCAACATTGATTTGAGTTAGAGAAGCAGTAACCAACATATTAAACGGGGAGACAACCAGAAAATATATTCTAATTAATAATTCCCTATTTGTCTCCCATGCACAGCAAAGTCAGGTCTAATTGAGTAACTTTAAAAACGTTGGTCCAACAATATTTCATTCATCTGTAGACGCAGACACTGTATACTTTTGTTGTGCTGCCTTCACACGTTAAGGCAACTTGCTCGATAACAAAAAATGCTTGACCTGATCATTGTTCCAGGAAGCTCTCAGCAGGAACTGGCTGGTCTCGATCTACAATTGTTCTCTTAGCATGTTAGGAGCTGTTATCTGGTTAATTGTAGGCCAGGAAGCAATCGAAACTCCTCGGGTAATTCCGTCCTCAGGACAATCATCCCTCAGATGTATCTGGTGCAATAATACTGAATGAAATCACGATAGTTGTGTTCGCCGGAAGTCGGAAGAAGAATATGCCTAAGTAGTTCGCACAAAACATAAACACTGTCATGGTTTGACAGCTGCGCTGGGTAAATTAAAATCAGATGATGTAAATTTGAAGCCGCTACAAATTGAAGTTTTACTGGCATCGTACTGTAGTGAGCTGTCACCCGAGCTGCCATCTTTGTTTTGACGTCTGGCTCAAAAGAAGTCCCATTTAGGGAAACGGCCGAGGAGATCCGACTACCTACATACAGACGAGAGATGATTCGTGAATTATCCGAGGTGTTCCGATTGGCCATTAAGAACATACTATTTCCTGCATTTGAGTAGCATAACAAGAAAAGCATTAATGCGAAGCATCAAAGGGCGACGCAAAAATGAAAATTAATATTTATTAGAAATTAAGAGATTACTGATTTAAATTATGAAGTAAACATTAACATCACTGGAATAATTTAATTCTGGTACATAAGACTTCTTATATGTACAATCCTAAAAAAGGGACAAACATGTCTTCATTAACAAGTATAACCGCCAGATGTACATTAATGTTTAGAAATTTAAAAAGTAAAAATACCTCGTTTGCGTGGAAGTTACAAACAAAGAATAATTACATATAAATATAAAAAAGAACACCATTTACCGAATTAGGACCCGTATGTTGAGAACGTGTAATTCGCGGAACTTTCTAAATTCGGAACACCTCGCCCATTTTCGCTCGCTTATTCTCTTGCGAGAACGAGAATGTCAGAGGGCATCCACTCGCATGTGCAAAATTTTTCAGCATTCCATATATAGGCGGCGCGCTCCAGCGTGTCGCCAATAAAGATTTATCGGTCCCATGTAATCAATTATCATTATATTATGTTT
Source organism: Sinonovacula constricta (assembly GCA_007844125.1). Lineage (NCBI taxonomy): Eukaryota > Metazoa > Mollusca > Bivalvia > Cardiida > Solecurtidae > Sinonovacula > Sinonovacula constricta. The sequence goes on along the minus strand of CM017555.1, from coordinate 63,979,846 downwards.
GACGGAGACGGAATCTTAATAAGATAAATATTTTTTTTTTACATACTTTATTTAGCAGGGTCGTTTTACAATCAATTATACAGTTTTGTAATATTTAAAAAAAACTGGTTGAACATTTTGCAACCTCTGAAAAGGTAAAACTTAGTTTGGAGCATTTGTAAGATTTATTCATGTTAGGTGGGTTTACAACCAGTTTGGATTGGCATGGCGTATACTTCAATCTGTACGTATTGCCTATTTTCTCCATTGTAGATAGGTATATTGTTCTACTTTATATAACAATTTAAATTTTTATTTGATTATTTAAACAAGAAACGCCGAAACATTTTAATACCTTCTTATCTCAATTAAAAAGACTCCATATTATGCGCATGCTTAAGTACTAAGTGTTTTTCCAAAAGTTTAGATAGTGTAACAATCTTAAGTTTTCTGCAGTAACTATTTACCAAATACCTACCCAAAAGGGAGGTAAGAATATAGTTTTAATAGTTAGAATTAAGTCCCTTTACATACGAAAAAAGGGGAAATACACATTGAAACAGTTTATTTCGAAACGGGTTGAGATGACTTGAATTGCATTATAAATGAGCATCTCATCTGTTTCAAAATGCGCGAATGTTTGATTTTTGTGTCGATATTGAAGATTTTGTGTATCAAATACATTTTGTTTATTTTTCCTAAGTTTACACTACACCTATACACGAAAAAAGATTTGTTCTTTTTGCAAAGTAAATATTTCGCTTTATGAATGTCCAATTATTTAAGACAGTGAAATACTGTCACCAAAGGAGTTTTTTCCTTGTAGCCCATTTTTCTATCCACATGCATCATATTAAACAAACGTTGTATTATTCACACCAAATTAGCATGCTTATCACCAAGAGCCTATACACACGTAAAGGTTGTGACTATTTTTAGTAGTAATAGTAATAGTTAATAGTAAAATCGACAGGAATATGTAAGAAAATAAAAGGGAAGCTTGAGTCGTCAGTTTTTAATAAGTTTGCACATACTTCGTTTTATCAACGGGCAATGTATGGTGATAACATGTAGTAGACACACGATATGATATCACCCTTAGTCACATTTTCTAGACAACCGGGTCGACCAATTATTAACATACTGTTATATACTGAGCGTAAGCAATGAGAAACTATACCACATCGACTTCTAACGACTTAGTATGTCACGGTTAGGTTTCGGCCCTACGACCTTCCGAACTAGATTATTTCAAATGATGAACTCAGCTATTCGCGTGTTGTTACAAAACAACGGAACCAGGAATGTTTTACATTTTGAAATATTAACGGGTAAGTGTTGGCCGTTAGGTGGATAAATTCCTTGTAACTGTATGTACTTTAACGATGCCAGTCATATGAAACTTTCATTAATACTATTCATATATCATAATAACTGTGTGTACTTTAACGAAGCCGGTTATATGAAACTTTCATAAATACTATTCAGATATCATAATAACTGTGTGTACTTTAACGATGCCAGATATATGAAACTTTCATTAATACTATTCAGATATCATAATAACTGTGTGTACTTTAACGATGCCAGATAAATGAAACGTTCATGAATACTATTCAGATATCATAATAACTGTGTGTACTTTAACGATGCCAGATAAATGAAACGTTCATGAATACTATTCAGATATCATAATAACTGTGTGTACTTTAACGATGCCAGATAAATGAAACGTTCATGAATACTATTCAGATGTCATAATAACTGTATGTACTCTTACGATGCCAGATATATGAAACGTTCATGAATACTATTCAGATATCATAATAACTGTATGTACTTTAACGATGCCAGTCAAATGAAACTTTCATAAATACTATTCAGATATCATAATAACTGTATGTACTTTAACGATGCCAGATATATGAAACGTTCATTAATACTATTCAGATGTCATAATAACTGTATGTACTTTAACGATGCCAGATATATGAAACTTTCATTAATACTATTCAGATATCATAATAACTGTATGTACTTTAACGATGCCAGATATATGAAACTTTCATTAATACTATTCAGATATCATAATAACTGTATGTACTTTAACGATGCCAGTCATATAAATCTTTCATAAATACTATTCAGATATCATAATAACTGTATGTACTTTAACGATGCCAGATATATGAAACGTTCATTAATACTATTCAGATGTCATAATAACTGTATGTACTTTAACGATGCCAGATATATGAAACTTTCATTAATACTATTCAGATATCATAATAACTGTATGTACTTTAACGATGCCAGATATATGAAACTTTCATTAATACTATTCAGATATCATTATAACTGTATGTACTTTAACGATGCCAGTCATATAAATCTTTCATAAATACTATTCAGATATCATAATAACTGTATGTACTTTAACGATGCCAGATATATGAAACTTTCATAAATACTATTCAGATATCATAATAACTGTATGTACTTTAACGATGCCAGATATATGAAACTTTCATGAATACTATTCAGATATCATTATAACTGTATGTACTCTAACGATGCCAGATATATGAAACTTTCATGAATACTTTTCAGATATCATTATAACTGTATGTACTTTAACGATGCCAGATATATGAAACTTTCATGAATACTATTCAGATATCATAATAACTGTATGTACTTTAACGATGCCAGATATATGAAACTTTCATGAATACTGTTCAGATATCATTATAACTGTATGTACTCTAACGATGCCAGATATATGAAACTTTCATGAATACTTTTCAGATATCATTATAACTGTATGTACTTTAACGATGCCAGATATATGAAACTTTCATGAATACTGTTCAGATATCATTATAACTGTATGTACTCTAACGATGCCAGATATATGAAACTTTCATGAATACTTTTCAGATATCATTAAAACTGTATGTACTTTAACGATGCCAGATATATGAAACTTTCATGAATACTTTTCAGATATCATTATAACTGTATGTACTTTAACGATGCCAGATATATGAAAATTTCAAGAATACTTTTCAGATATCATTATAACTGTATGTACTCTAACGATGCCAGATAACTAAGTCGCTTATGATTTTCATGAAATATAATAATAAAGTGGTGGCGATAACTCAAATTGAAATTCAGGAAAATGTTTAAGATGTTTGTTAAATATAATTAACTATACTAAAAGCGTTGTCAGACTAAGATGGCTGGTATTTGTGCTCTTCCATTTTTTATTATATTGTAGAAATGGAGAGTGCAACTGAAAAAAAATAAAAAAAAGCCAATATTTAAGAAAATGCAAATATGCAGGAAAATATTGGCAGACATAGGACATAAAAGCTACACCATTATGTGACATACCATACTAGCTGTGAAGCAAAATTTGCGGTTCAATGCTAACAAATAAGTCATTTGTACGTGAAATGCAGCTTTGTGAAATTAAAGAACAAGTCCGCAAAATACTTTTCATTTAATCAAATATTTTATTCATAATGTTTCAGCGCCAATTCAAAAAATAATTGTTAACTGTTAATACTAGATTTCCAAAACCAGCTAGAGGCTTTCATGTTCAGGACAAATATCATCCGAAACATACAACATTACGCATTACATAATATATTGATGCATTTAAAAAGTTTACACGTGTATTCATTGGAAGAGCATCCGATTTTACCATCGTCAACAATTAACTTTTATTAAATAAAAAGTTTGTACAAGAGATTTTAAAATAATAAAGTCATCAAATTAAAAAAAATGAATAAAAAGAATTTCGCCGTTGTACAGGACCGAACTCACGACCTCTGCTATGTATAGTCAGTGGTCCCTACCACTGTACAAAGGAGGCGATACATCAGTGAAGGATTGTAACCAATACTTAATCCCCAAAACAGGTTGCGGGAGTGACGTCACAAGTAAATCACACCTTTCCGCAATAAGTATTAGTTTCAATTTGTGACTGTTGTGTCACCTCCATAGCGCAGTGGTTAGCGCGTCCTACTGGTGATACAAAGGGTCGTGGGTTCGAGTCCCACCAACGGCAGAGGCTAGTACATGGATGACGTGCCCTGGTAGAGAAACACAGAGGTAAGTGGTGAGTGTAAGGAAGGTGAGAGTGGGAGTGTGAGGTGTGATGAAAGTGGTGTGTTGGGAGAGTGTAGAGGTGAGAGTGGGAGTGTGAGGTGTGATGAAAGTGGTTTGTTGGGAGAGTGTAGAGTGTAGAGGTGAGAGTGTGAGGTGTGATGAGAGTGGTGTGTTGGGAGAGTGTAGAGGTGAGAGTGGGAGTGTGAGGTGTGATAAAAGTGGTGTGTTGGGAGATTGTAGAGGTGGGAGTGTGAGGTGGGAGTGTGAGGTGTGATGAGAGTGGTGTGTCGGGAGAGTGTAGAGGTGAGAGTGGGAGTGTGAAGTGTGATGAAAGTGGTGTGTTGGGAGAGTGTAGAGGTGAGAGTGGGACTGAGTGAGGAGAATGGAGAGTGGGTGTGGCAGGAGAGTGTAAGGAGAGTGTGGAGGTGACAGTGGGTGTGTAAGGAGAGTGTAGAGGTGACGGTCATTGTAAGGAAGATGTGTGAGTTTGAGAAACGTGAGAGTGTTTGTGAGAAGTTGTAGGTTGTTTTGGTTTATTCAAATATTTTTTTTTATTCGTCCATTTTTTATTTATTGTTATTTGATACATGGTACATGAAAGGATTTTAATCAGTAAAAACGGATCGTGGTTATTTTTCATTCATTCTTGCCATAAAGTCTATCAAGAGCGTTTTAAAAATAATGATCCGTCAAAACATGTCCACCATTTTCAATATATTAATAGACTATTTAGCAAAACCTTAACGCTCTCTTTGTCCGACTAAATGTCATTGAAGCAAATTGTTCAAATAATATTCATTCTTGGTAAGTTTCATGTTACGTACTTATTAGAGTAAGTATGCCCGAATTCCGCTGAACACGTATTAGATACAGGCAAACTGTCGGATATCATCTTTAAGTTCCAATTTTATAACTTCTACAATAAATTATTTTGTTTGAAAGTGTGACGCTTATTTTGTGACATTCCCAGAGTTAATTTTTTTTATAAAATAGTGGATTCAATTAATTTATGTACATAATTAAAAATCAGTTTTACAAGACTCGAAATTACCACTAATAAGCATTCAATAAGTACATATATCCGTCGGCATAAAATACAATTCTTAAAATTGATTTTACTTTATTCCAATATCGTAGCTCGATGATTACAATACAAATCGGACTGAAATAAATGATGTTTTGTTTTGGAAATACATCACCGCGACAAATTATGATCATTATAAGCGACGTCCAGCTGTGTGTTAGGTGGAGGAAGACCCCAGACAAATGTCTGGGTAGAACCACCGGCACAGCGCATGTCACCTGGAAGGCCGTCCCACATGAAATCCTTTGCCCTGATCCGGACTCGAACCCACCCGGTGAGAGGCTTAGCAATCAGAGAAGTTACAAACAGGCGACTCTTTCACTGCGCCACGGGCGTCCCCGACATACGAAGAACAACATGTTGGCCAAACGCCTTTTATAAGCTTATCTTTACGGTCTTCCTATCTCCTATTCGTTATATGCGTCCTGTTAAATTAGATTTTATGAGATTAGATTTTATGAGAGGGTTACCTTTCTTATGGAGAATGGGTCCAACCAGACTCGGCTGTACTTTCAGTTCCCAAGTTTCTGATCGTCTTTGTCATATAGTCTTATTTGCCTCGAGAGTTTCTGAAAAAAGGCGGTCCATTACGAGATATGGAACGTTGTGAGGTCACATAATTTCGAACATTGTTAGTGTACACTTGTTCAGTTATTTTAAAGGGGTTCTTCCAAGAAATAAGTTTATTGGAAATCCTATGTTTATCTATAGTGTTTGTTCTAATTTATGTCGGGCTATTGTGTGTTGCCCTTACTGAAATAGTATATGATTTAAAGATTCCCCCATCCCGCAATGTGGGCAATTGTTTATTCTAGCTTTATTTTCTTCACCTCGGTAGCTGGGTCCGAGCCTGAGTCTAGTATATATTCTGTCATAGACTATATTATGAAGGTGAATTTTGACCTTGGAGTTCCGTTCCCCATATTCATAGTTATGTTTAATTTTATATTCTTTAAATTGCTGGCCTGCTTTCTTTTTATAATGGTTTAAAATAAAGCTGCGCGTTTCTTTAATACGCAGTCCTATTCTTAGTGGGGTACCATTAAAGGAGGCCATTTTCACTATTTTGTCAGTAACTTAATTCACTGTAACTCCTACATGACTTGGTATCCAGACCAGACGTATTTCTGTTTTATAGTTATTTTTTGTCAGGGCAATAGTTTGACATATTTGTCTGATTGTATCTTGTCTGTTAGTTCCTTTACTATGTTGGAGAGCTTGTAGTACGCTCAGCAAGTCAGTATATAAGTCTATAGTGTAATTACTTAATTTATTATTATATACCCATTATATAGCTTCCTTAATTGCTACTAATTCGCATGTGAAGATTGAGTGACTATGGTCTAATTTTATTTTAGCATGTATTTTGATTATTCCATTATCAGATATGGCTATACAGGTCCCGCAGCTATTTTTCTAGATATTTGCTACCGTTCATTGAAGGTTTTGATTCGCTCGTTTGATGATTGCATAAAATTTTCGGTTATTTGTTCAATGGTTCGCAGAATGTCTTGTTTGTTTATTATTCGTGATAGTCCCATATCTATTTCAAGAGGTTCGAGCCCTTCATACTGGGGTAGGGTTTGATGGCTTATTTGATCTGTATCCAAGTTTATTTCGTTCACAAGCGATAAGATGCGCTGTATACATGGCATTTTGGGGTACTTCAGAGATTGGGGGTACTTGGACCATTTACATAGCCTTCTAAACACTTATCTATTTGTACTTAAGTTATTGCCCAATCTGCTGGTTCTGGCCTAATATTTAACGCTGCATATGTCTATTTGGTCTTGAATTGAGAATTCTCCTATTTCCGCGTGTGTTGCTTCTGTCCTTGCTTCTCCACCGGTACTCCGAGTATTATTCTAATTGCTCTATTTTGTAGCGTTGTAATTTGTCTAATAATGATTTACTTGCTGACCCAAATGCTACTAGCCCAAAAAGTATTTTTGATTTGATAAGCGCTTGGTATAATAATATACAATTGATATAATGTAGCTAAGCACTTTCACTAGTTCCCCAGTCCTTCCCTTTAATTGATTTGATAATATTATTTTTTTTACAACTATGCCTACTAATGCTTTTTTATATGTTCTTTCTATGCTTTTGTTTTATCGAAAATAAGGTCTGAAAATTTAATACTATCTTTGAATTCAAGTTCTTCAAATTTATGTTGGGAAGAGTATCCTATCTTTTCTTTTTTATGACGAAAGACTTTAAATTGTGTTTTGATAGATTTATCACAAATCCGTAATTATTAGCACATGTTTCAATGTCATTGAGTATATTTTGCAGTTTTCTTATTCCCTCCTTGGGGCTATGGCTGCAAACCCATACCGCGCTATGGTCCACAAAAATGTGATACTTTAACTTGCTTACTTGTCTTCTTGTTCATATTTTTAATATTATGTTTTTGAACGGTGTCATTAAAGGTATTCATGAATATTGAGAATAAAATCGGTGATAACACACTACCTTGCGGACAGCCATTTATCGTAGTGCGTGGGGATGAGGTGTTATTTTGGTAACTAACCTTAATCATCCTATTAGAGAGGAAGGCAGTTAGCCATTTAATCATCTTTTCCCTAATGCCATATTTCGGCAGTATAGTTAAAGCGCCTTCTTACTACATCTTGTTATAGGCAGCAGATAGGTCCAAGAATTCTGCCGTGATGTATTTTTCCTTATTTGTGCAACTCTGATATCTGATTCTAGTTTTACTAGGTTATCACAAGAGTGGTTAGAGCGGCATCCTCATTGATTTTCCGAATATAAGTTATTAGATTCCAGTAATGTACTTAGCCTAGCTTTTATCATTTTTTGCATTAACTTAGAGAATGATGATGTTAATAATTTTGGTCTTTAGGATCCTGGGTCATCCGCTGATTTATTAGGCTTTAATACAGGTATCATTACTGCTTCATTCCAAGTATCTTGGATTATACCTTTATCCCATGAGTTTAAGTTTAATATCACTTGTTTAGATGCAGATGGGAGTTGTTTGATTGCTTCGTAAAGGATACCGTCTTCTCCTGGTGCCCCTTTGTCGCATGTGCTTAATGCTATCTTTAACTTAGTGCTGGAGAATGGATTATTATAGTATAATGCGCTGTGGCTTTGTTATTTTTTATGCTATTTATTTTCGCCGAGAAATGTTCTTTTTTCCTAATGAATTCCGGTGAGTATCCTTCATTGCTGCGTGTTTCTGCGTAATTTTCAACTACATTGTAATACCTCAGCTTTGTCTGGCGGATTTACTATCGTTTTATTATAAATGATGAATGATTGATTGTATTGTGGGCTATGTCCCCTGATTTTCTTCATAGAATCCGATAATTCTTTACTAGATGTCCTATATGTGATGTTGGTACAGAAGGTTACCCAACTATTTTGTGGGCTTCTTTAAAGATCGCGTCTGCCTCTCTCCTCGCGTTATGCCATGACACTTAAACTTAAAAAAATTCTGTCGGAAAGAAAACTGCTTATAAATGTGGGTAAACGACCCTTGAGGGAAACAATGATATATAGTGTATACCTAATACCAAAGTCAAAGCGTAAGAAACCTTGGTTTAATGATGAATGCTGAATGCAAAAATTCCATTAGAAAACGCACTATAATGAAAACACACAATAATGAAAATTACAACCGACCTCTTTCTTTAAGAGAACTTAAGGAAGCACTAAATAAATCTCATGATACCGCTGCTGGACCTGATGATATTCCCTATCAGCTTCTAAAACACCTATCCGAAACATCATTAAATTTGCTTTTATCTATTTATAATGAAATTGGTTTTCCGGAGAAGTTCCGAATTCGTGGGAAAATGGATTCGTCATTCCTATACCTAAACAGGGAAAGGATCCAACAGATCCTTTGAAGTTACATACCTATTGCTTTGACTACTTGTATTTGTAAAACTTAAAAACGGATGATAAATAATAGACTCGTTTGGTATCTTGAATCAAATAATTTGCTCACAGAATTTCAAAGTGGCTTAAGAAACCGACGCAGTACACTCGATCATCTCTTTCGATTTGAAACTTTTATAGGAGATGCCTTTATTAAGAAGGAACACCTTGTAGCGGTGTTCCTTAATCTTGAAAAGGCATACGATACTACATGGAAAACATGGGATTTTAAAAAAATTATGTGACTTTTGTCTCAATGGTCGTTTACCCACTTTTATTAACAGTTTTTATTTCTGACAGACATTTTCAAGTTTAAATTGGGTCTACTTTGTCTTCTGTTCATAAACAGGAACAAGGTGTCCCTCATGGTAGTATATTGTCCGTTACTCTTTTTAACATCAAAATAAATAACATTGTAAAAACTCTCAATAATGGAGTAGATTGTTCACTATATGTGGACGATTTCCTTATATGTTATCGTTCCAAAAATATGATTACTAAAGTTAAATCTAACCCAAAATATCCCGCATATAGTGTAAAATTCGATCCTAAATACAATCATTTGTACAAGCGTAAACCAAAGGCAAGTAAACCGTTTGGTTTACGAATGCTAGACATCACATCTGAATTTAAATCAAATAATGAAAATAATGTCTTGGGGGTTCCACCAAATTTGTAGTGTTTACTGACTCTTTGTCGGTATTAAAGACTACTAAAAATCTCATTTTTTCCAACCCCCTCATTAGAGAATTACTTTAAAAACTTAATGAAGTTTGAATAATGTTTTCTGTTGGCTACCTAGCCATGTAGGCATCCGAGGAAACGAGGATGCAGATAAAAGTGCAAAATCTGCTTCAGTCCTTATTGAGACAGATCTTTCTTTGCATCCCACACACAGATTTTAAACCACTTATCAATCGATATATTTTAAGCAAATGCCAAACTAGTTGGGACAATACTGTTCATAACAAATTACACGTAATTAAACCTAACGTCGGTGCCGATATCTCTACTTGCAGAGAAAGGCGGGAAGACGTAGCTCTTATCCGCTGTCGCATTAGACATACTAGAATAACTCATTCATATCTTTTAAAAAGAGAAGTTCAACCTGAATGTGATCCTTTCCTGGAACCTCTTACAGTTAATCATATTTTATTACATTGTATCGACACAGACCAAATTCGGTTTAAGTATTTTAATGTCAAAAACATTTACGACAGTATCCAATGTTAAGATTGTTTGCTCCCTAAACGAGATTGATATTCTTAATAAGTTTTACATTTTAAAACTGTTTATTACGCTAACGTTTTAAAATTTAAAACTGTTTATTACACTAACGTTATACATTTTAACTGTTTAATATGTTAACCTGTTTTCACTTATAATTCACATTTTTAATCTAATAGACTTTATTTCTACTTCTCACGTATTTTAGTTTTAAGCTTATTATATTCTATTGTCGTTAAACTTCAATATATTCAGCGCCATATGATCTATCAAGTGTCGGTGTGCCGTAAAACCCAAAATACAAATACAAATACTAAGGCGGCTAAGGATTCAGGCAAAACATCATGGATAAGATATGGATAATTGTATGTAGAAATAAGAAGGGTGATCATAAAATCGTATAGGAATCTGAAAAGATTGAAATTAGTATTTTAGCCTTGAACTGCAATGATTTAATCAAGAGTAATTTTGAATCAGAAACGTTTATTTATGATCCAAATCATGACATTTTTGTTAAGTTGGACAATGGAAAACATAAATTACCGTGAGTGTCAAAATCATGATAATCACAAGAATAACAGGACCAACATAAATGAGGAATAGTGATGGAATTCTTTTTTGTAAGAATATTTCTTCGATATGTAGATAATAATGACGAATACTCGTATATACCAGATAGATATTCCAGTGGCTTGGATTCTGAAGAGAAATGAACAAAAGAATCTCCATACCTAAATGATCCACGATAAAAAGCAACACAGGCTCACGTGAAAGTTCCTTTTTGCAATGAAATGGATTGTCTAATCAATTCACAAATCCACACAATAATTAAGCTATGTATTTCTACTAAAATTTGTATATGTAATGGTCGTCTTGGGATAATAAACGTGGCGCATGTAAATATTCACGCTTGGTTCTTCAGTCTCTGAATATTGATTGCTGCGTGAAGTTGGCTTCGAAAATATAATCAGTTTTGTTGCATTTCATTTTAACTACCTATCAGACCTTGCACAATTGCTTTCCGCCATAAAGAGTAACAAAAAACAAACAAACAAAACACAAGAAATTAAAACTTCACCACTGGAAGGACTTTCGTTGTCGTCTGATCGTTAGATTACCTGACTTACAATACGAGAAATAAAAATCCCTAGCAGAATAAGTGTTGTCCGCCACTGGAAAGGCTCAGAAACATTTCGTTGTCGTCTGATCGTTAGATTACCTGACTAACAATACGAGAAATAAAAACCCTTATCAAGGTAAGTGTTGTCAACCAGTGGTAAGGCTCAGAAACATTTCCTTGTCGTTTGATTGTTAGATCACCTGACTTACAACAATGTGGACAATACTGATTGCTCTGATAAAGGCGCCGTCATCTCAAGAGTACCGAAATTTGTAAAAACACTAGAAAAGCTATAACGGATGCAATGATTTCTAAAGTTATTCGACCTAACAGTAAGAAGAAAAGGGCGACAAACACCAGAGTGGTTTGATGACGAATGTGCGTTTGTGAAACGTAAATATATACATAGGCCATGAAATTGATTAATTGGAGCGGTGTTAATAGGGTTTTTTTCCGTTTAAAGAAAACATGCTTTAAGAAAGGAGTCAGTTAAAAAAAGGCGCTCACAAAACCATTTGGATAATTGAGATGATATGTAAAAGCAAAAGATTTTTGGAATATTTATTTTGAGAAATATAAAGGGGCATGAAAATTGGACAACAAGAGCAGCTTTTGATGAGTATTTGATGGAACTAGCAGAAAAAAGTGAAAATAGTGTAAAAGCATTTACCGATATTCACGATATTAATATACATACAAATAATGTGTTAAATAAACCGATAAGCATCGAAGAAATAATTAAAATTGTAAAACATGTAAAAATGGTAAACCTTCGGGAATAGATGGACATCTTAATGGGTTGACATTGAAAATGAATGCCATTTTGTGGTAAAAATACATTTATTAAAAAGAAATATATGGTATAAACAAGGTAGCATGTATACATTTATAACTATTCTGAATATTAATTACAGAAACGATTAAAAAACAATCTTTACACATAAAATATGAATTGGCGATAAGAAAATATAGACTAAACGAAATATCTCATTTTTTTCTATTATTACTAATAATCGGTGAGTAATTGTTAGCTTTGTAACTCATGGTTTTATGGAGTACGTATACAATAAATTATATATGGTTTATAATAGTACAATAGCATAGAATTGTTAACGTTCCTATTGAAAAGTGTATGACGAGAATAGGAAGTAATAATGTATTTAAATGTGTCTGAGGTACAATATATGGATATATCTTAAAGACGTCTTCTACAGTTTTACGGAATCACAACTACTTTAGTTTTTTTTTATAATCACTACTAAAATAGTAGAATAAAAGTAATCTTAATATACAAACAAACATAATATTACACATAAACTAATTATTTTTTTCATGCTGTATGAAAGATATAATAATCTAAATATTGACATTTTTCTTTACAAATTATACTTTTTATTAACATTTCTTCATTCTATAAAACTTGAAACAACAATGATGTATTCTGCCAATAAATTAAGATTAAAAAAAATTATACAATAAAATTTTCTGGTTATTATATATATATATTTATATATATATATATATATATATATATATATATATATATATATATATATATATATATATATATATATATATATATATTTATATATAATATCAAATTTAATGGTGAATCCAAAAATGAAAAGAAAAATATATGTTGTAAAACATGTTTTTGTGAAACGTATGAAGTGATAAATTTGTACCCTAATCAATGTTATATATACAACACAAAATTTACACATGAATTACTCTTTCTTTTTTTAAAAATATTTACATTTTTGCAAAATCAATTAATATATATAGCTCATATATTCTCTCAACAATAATTGTGAAAAAAGATGTATCTAGCCAAGTAAATTAATTAAAGTAGATCATAGGTATTAAGAGTATTTCTGTCTATTTATAATACATTTAAAATTAACCAACTAAACAATATTTAAAATGTTTAGGTTAATGTCCTTTATTCATGGTTTCCATGGTAACTTTTTCAATGCAAAATTTAAAAAATGGAGAAATTCATAAAAATCAAATATACAATAATCCTGTTCAGTTTAGTTTATACAATTCAACACTATGCCTTTTGTTTATAAGATAACATTTTCTAAACACTTTTCACTAGAGTTGTACTGCATGATGTCAGATGTACACAGATGTAACATATATGTAAATAATGCTGAAAAACAACCAAACATGTTATTTCTAAGATGATTAGTTACAGATTTGCATCCTAGTTTTGGCATACAAAATAATCAAACTTTTAATTATTCTGTTTGCTGATGTTTTCCATTCACTTTCTCCAGTTAAAAAAGTTACTATTGGTGGTTATCTTCCATGGAAGCGCATTAAAGATGCGCAAAAATTACAATCGAAAACTTCCTTACATAATATATCTGTGTATCTTAAAGCACTGATTGTGGACCGTAGAATTCTTCTTACATAAGCTTTTTTATCTTCATCTGCGAAAGTATTAGTGTTTCTCCTCAGACCGCCATAGTTCATACCTTCGGCTAATGAGCTTCAAATTTACACTGCCCACAATGCATCGGGCTTTCTACTTTCAGTGTAGCGTTTGTAAACGTCACTATTTATTAACGTCATGTACACACCACATTGTCTGCTTATCACTAATAAAGATCCGGGCTTTCTATTCTACTCAATGGGTCAAAAGGGATATTTTAATTACCTCTAGCTGTTGGCAATCACTTGGGATCTATGACTCCAATTTAGCCTATTTTAGTCAGTCTCAGGTGCCTCCCTTTAAGTACAATAACACTTAACGATGTAGATGGGATACTGTCTAATTGTATTTATTACATCGTCGTATGTTTTAATTAAAATGTTTGATCAACGTTTACCTGTGATTTTTGATGGTACACGGTGTTGCACCGACGCATCGTCTGTTTGTCGGCTTGTTTTGGAACATTCAGCCGCTACAGTTATTGTCACATTGGCGACGTTCAAATAACTATTGGTGGAGGAAGGCCTAAGAAATGTGTCTGGATAGAACCACAGTCTCCTTGCAATGCCAAATGAAAGTTATGGCCCCGAAAAGGATACAAGCCCACCCAGTGAGACCTGAAGAGTTACATGTACAAACCAGCGAGTCTAACCGTCCGGCCACTACTGCCTACTGACATAATGTATATGTATTCTATTTCATAATATGGCTGTGCTTCAAACGTTTAAACTACTAATCGTTCGTTTTGAATTAGTTTCTTACTTAACGGTAAAATTAGAAATCACCTTCAGTTACAATTGTACAAATGTTTACCTTTGTTTACTGTTCACCAAGAAAGGAGACATCTCCGTTTCTACGGTCGAAATATCGGTGTACTCGGGAAGTGCACTAAGCGGGCGGTCCCATGCACCGTCGACCCACCAGTGCATGATATTGTGAGTTCTGATGTTCACCTTTAACTCATGCTATCGTAAGATTTGTTTGAAAACATTGCTTCATAAAAAAACTACTGCGCTAGCTCAAGATTTGTTTAAAAACATTGCTTTGTAAAAAGACTACTGCGCTAGCTCAAGATTTGTTTGAAAACATTGCTTTGTAAAAATACCTACTGTGTTAGCTCAAGATTTGCTTGAAAACATTGCTTCGTAAAAAGACTAGTGCGTTAGCTCAAGATTTGTTTGAAACCATTGCCTCGTTAAAAACTACTGTGTTAGCTCAAGATTTGTTTGAAAACATTGTTTCGTAAAAAGACTACTGCCCTAGCTCAAGATTTGTTTGAAAACATTGTTTCGTAAAAAGACAACTGCCCTAGCTCAAGATTTGTTTGAAAACAATGCTTAATAAAGATTACTGTGCTAGCTCAAGATGTGTAGATGTTTGGAATAGTGAAATTTCGGTACATCACCATTCATACAAGTAGGGGAAAAAACTCAGCAAAAAGGTTTGCCTTATGAAGAGAGCATAAGTTACCATTTGGTACAAGCTAGATGAGAATGTCATCGTTAGAAACCCCACAATTGCTATATATTACTAAATAGTCTGGACATCACAGGTAGAATAAGTAATTTATGTTCTTGTATCATGAGATTAGTGCTTGTAGTATATAAAAATGTGAAGATGTTGGCTTAGGCATACTGTTTATGTCAGATACAAGTAGGTGTCAATATGTGCGTCGGTATACGTGAAAGTATAAATGTGTGTGCAAGGGAAATGTAAGTTGTCGCATTTAATACAATAACATTTAACTTAATAAGTTTTTTACTACGTAGTTTTCTGTTGGTGTTGTATTTATTTGTATGGCTTTCTGTTTCATTGTTTTAAACGTCGGATCAAAAGTTTTCTTCGTGACTTATGATCGTGCCTGGAATCGCACTGATACAATGTGCTGTTTTATGTTTTTATACCATGTTTTAGAATAGTTTGTTTTGCACATTTTGTCCTTCAAAGTTAAAGAAAGGTAAAATTAATAAGTCTTAAAGTAAAAATCTTAGTTTGGAAGTATTGACCGTTGTCAACGTTTGGCCTAGAGAGGAGACCATTCAGTTTCCTCGGCCAACAGATTGGTGCGCTCGGGAAGTGCGTTGAGCAGGCGGTCCCAGGCACCTTCGATCTTCCAGTGGATGACATTGTGGGTTCTGATATACACCTTTAACTCATCGTCCAAGAGATTCTGGTCTAGATCTTCTAGCAGAACTACTACAAGTTGGACATCTCCCTCCCCGAAGAAACGGTAATGACTCCGACGAAACTCCTCCATACACCAGTGACTTCTTAGATATCTGTTCGAAAGAAAAAATATTGTAATGCCACTGGATTCGATAGCATTGCAAATGTTATTAGCTATTGTATCGCCTGCGGTGTAATTTTCATCCGAGTACACATTGTACGGAGGATCCACAGCTCGTAGGTCGCGAATTATTGGAAGAACAATAGTGTCATCAGCTGAACTATGAGATATCAACATATTGTTTTGACAGGATGTCTTTGGCTGTTTTCTCCTCTTATACAAGTTTAGCTTCCTGAAGAAAAAACTTACAAGCAAGAGCCGCTTATGCCAGATAATTTTCACTGCAATGATGAGAAGAATGAGAGAACTTCCAACGATTATCAATATTTCGTAGAGAGTCAGATGAAAGACGCATTGAAACTGAGAATCCGGAACGTCTCGCAAAACCTTTCCACTCGGGATACCACTCACACATATGATTTTATCTGCATTCAACAATATTTTCGAAACGTTTCTTGATAAAATCCAATGCTTTAGCCACAACGAATGACAATCGCATAAGAACGGATTCCCGTATAATGTGAGAGATTGTATATTATCAGTGCGTAAATGTTCGATACTTCTGGGAAGCTTTGAAATAAGGTTGTTGTGCAGGCCTATTATTTTTATGTTTGCTAGTTGGGGTATCAGTCCTTCCTCAATCTGAAGCACGCCACTTCCGGACACGTCCAGGACTTTCATTGAAGCATCCAAGTAATACCGAGAGGAAAGCTCCGTTAGTCGATTACTGTGAAGGTAGAGTTCCAATGTTTTGGATTTAGGAATCTGTACCGGCAGGAAATTGACACTGTACTCCTTATTACATTTGATCACAGTTAGATTAAGAGCTACAGTGTGTATACATTCGCAACCCTTCGGACAGTTTGTATGCACTGAACAGTTGAAGCTATTGTCCGGAACTTTTCCTATTAGTCTCCCTTGGTGCTCATCGGGGGTGTCGCATGTAACGCCAAACAGTGGATTATCAGGGTCCATATGGAGAACGTCCCTTAACAGTTTACCCAATGGATACATATTACAATCACAAACAAATGGGTTAAACCGGAAATCAAATCCACAGTTCCATAGCCTATATAATTCTGTTTTATTTGTGACACTTAAAAGTTTTAAAACATCAGATATGTTAAAAGATGATATATTATTATGCAGAAATGAAATAAAATAACCTTTACCTGGATTAATATCATAAATTGTAAAATTTACTGAGTTTGTAAAACGAGATATTGCATTCCAAGATAGGTTGACCCGAAGGGTGTTAGGTTCCACGTTTATTAAACTGAAATCAAACTCGGTTAACTCGTTGTAAATCAGTGTCACCTCCCTAAGATTCTTTAAAATATATTTTTTGAACGTACCATTCTCTATAGTGTGCAGTGAATTGTTGCGAAGTGAAATCTGTTGTAAGGAAGTAAAACAATCTAGACTTCCATTCCGTAACGTTCGAATATTATTAAAATCTAAAACCAACCACGAAATCTGCTTACACACCTCTTCCGCGGATTGGAAATCTACCTCTGTCAAGCTATTATAACTGAAGTCAACATGCACAAGAGATTTCAGGATGTTTAACCCTTCTGGGACCCGAGTCAGGCCACTGTTGCGGAAAACAAGATGCTTAGCATTTTGATAGGTATGAAAACAGGTCTGGTACGATTCGAATGAGACGTTTATACATTGCACGGATAGAGTTGCTGGGCTGGAGTCATAATTACACGTGCAGTCGTCCAGTATCTCCCTGTGTTGTTCATACATCGGCATACAGCACGGTAGTGACAGTAGACCTATACAGCATATGCACCACATCACAGCCAATCGGTTTGTCATCGTTGTTCGTCGATTATTTGAAAACGACTTCTGCTTCTGTATAATCATCATTATGTTATCGCTTTATCATCAACACTAAACCTCATCGATTATGATTTTTTCACTGGCGGTCTCTGGTATACATTCTAGATTATCAGTCAGCGATTATCAATTTATCATCATCAATAACTTATTAATCAGCAGTTTCTCACCACCACCGAAGCCAAATCGTGTACAATATCAACAATACCTTGAAACAGATAATGCTAACTTTATTTTCGATCATCGGTTTATTATATCTGACCGTCTCTTGATCTTTGGAAATCCTCGGTTCGTAGCCTTAGTATTGATGTTTATCATTTCTTTTTGTGAACAAGCACATGAGTTTTTGTTGAGTTTATTGCCCCAACAACAGTCTTTCAGACAACATGCGGTTGCATCACCTGCCAACATAAAAAAACAAAGAATAATTTCTATTGTGTAATAAGGTGAACGTAATCGGTATGTTTGTAAGTATTGATTTTATAACCATAAATCACGACTTGATCGATGCACTCTGAAAATTGTCTTGCACTGAAGGTTCGAGTCCCGGTCAGGACGAGAACTTTCATGAGGGGAGGTTTCCCAGCTAATCTATGGTGCGTGGGTTGTTCTACAGTGCCACAAGTCTAGGGTGTTCTTCCACCAATAATTAGCTAAAGGTCGTCAATATGACCAAAAATATTTAACAACAAACTTTCACTAAAACAAACTTTTTGACCCAGTTACAAACTCATCCAAGATTTCATATAGAAACATTTTGTCCAGGTTTAGTGAAGATTGGACCCTACATGTGACCTCTATTGTGTTCATAAGCTTTTGTCGAGGATTTGACCTAGCGACATACTTTTTGACCTCACGTGATCCAGTTACGAACTCATCTAAGATTTTATGCAGGCAAACATTCCGATCAGGTTTGGTTGAGATTGGGTTATAAATGTGGACTCCAGGATGTACAAAAGCTTTGTTCTAAAATTTGACATAGTTACCTACTTTTTGACCCCACGTGGCCCAAAGAGGAAATCATCCAAAATTTATTGCAGACGAACATTCTGACCAAGTTTGGTGAAGAATGCGCTATAAATGTTGTCTCTAGTGTGTTCACAAGCTTTTACTAAGATTTGACCTAGTGACCTATTTTTGACCCTAAGTGACCCGGTTACGAACTAATCCAGGATTCTATGCAGATAAGCATACTGCTCAAGTTTGATGAAGATTGGGCCATAAATGTGGCCTCTAGTGTGTTCACAATCTTCTTCTACGATTTGACCTAGTGACCTACTTTTTGACCCCAGGTGACCCAATAATGAACTCATCTAAGATTTAATGCATACAAACATTCTGACCATGTTTAGTGAAGGTTGTGCTGTTAATGTGGTCTCTGGCGTGTTTCCAAGGTTTAAAATTTGACATTTTGTCCATATTTTTGACCCCAGGTGACCCAGTTTGATCAAGATTGGATAAAAGCTGTAGCCTCTAGCGTGTTCATAAGCGATGGACGACGGAGGAAGGGGTATAAGAAAAGCCCAAATTGAGCACGTTGTGCTCAAGTGAGTTAAAAAGGCACAGGATGTGGTATTCACATGCCAGCCAGACGTAAAAGTTACAATAAAACTGTGATAAGACACACGAATCAGAAAACAATCACAGCAATTACCGCATGGGAACGGTCAGTCAGCGAAGAGCCGACTTAGGTTTGCAGCGCTTTAAGCTAGTACTTTCTGGGGGTTTCACAAATGCATGCAGTCAAAAGCAAACCAGTCTATTTGAAAGAAAACTGTCCAAGCAAGGACATTGTCTCGTATTGACGTCATTAAAACGAAAGAAGTGATAATATTGTATTTATATTGTATTTGGGTGAAGCGAAATTATTATTTTTATTAGAAAAAGAATACGCATTTTAGATTGCAAAAATAATTAAATAATTGACCCAAGCACAAAATGGGCAGAGAAGTGGTGTGCATGGTTGTAGCATCCTGTTTATGTGTAGTTGTAAATGAAGTTATAACGTACTTCAAAGGAAAATACACGTAACAATCCTGATAGAATGAATTAATTGACAACATATATTAAATGCACGGAGAGACCTTTTATGACTGCCACACTGTTGTGAATTCACGAATAACAACATATGACAAAGTCCAAGGAGTATTGCAACATAATAAAATTATAAAAAGGTACATAACACGGTTTTCACATACCAATCAAATTTACAGCAAAACTCAGGTAAGATATTAAAAAGAGAAAGACAAAAAATACATATATTTTAGACACACGTATTGATCACATAAAACGTAAATAAGTATGATGGATTGATATAAATCAACATTTATGCGGTCTTATAAAACTTAAAAAAGTATGATGGATTAATATAAATCAACATTTATGCGGTCTTATAAAACTTATATAAGTATGATGGATTAATATAAATCAACATTTATGCGGTCTTATAAAACTTAAATAAGTATGACGGATTAATATAAATCAACATTTATGAGGCCTTATTAAACGTAAATAAGTATGACGAATTATTTATGCATAATAAACATTTATGCGGCCTTGGCACAGGTTGGCCATTGTCCCAGACAAATGACTAATGCAAAAGTTATGTTGAAGCGTTTTTGGTAACAATCTCCAACGTTCTTAAAAGATGCGCGGTGTTGGTAAGATGCCAACGATCACACGCTATGGTCGGTTATATTTAGGACGTAAATATCATACTTCAGTGAGTATACAAGTATGATGATATTGAGAATTTCTACCAAGTACAGTCGCTTTGATATTCATCCGTACTGACCTTGCGTCAACAGTAGATAGATTAAAAGTGAGGTTAAACAGCCACGCCTGAAAGTCAATTTATAAATAAATACACGTGCATTCAAGTATTATGTTGCCGTGAAAGAACACTGACTTCCTCAATGTATAGGCAAAATTGTAATTTATCTTAATAAACTGGTAACAAGGGGAAACTCACTGTTAGACAGTATTTTTTGAGACGTAATTAGCCCCTAAGGAATAAAAAAAATCAAAATAAAAAGGTGAAATTCAGAACATAGACTTGCAATATGTGTTTGGTTTCAAACGAAAGATATTGTAAAATTCATGCTGATGAACGAACACTCGCTAGCTCACTGTAACTGTTTCGATGGCGAAACCGGTTCAAATAAAGACGTCATTATTTAATAAATGTTATGTAGACATTCTTATTATCGCACAAGCAAGACTATAACATGTTACTAACATTCTGCACAGAAACAATGCACGTGCAATCATTCATAAATTGAAAATAAAGAAAACTGAATACTCGGTATTTCTTATCTTGGTAATATTAATCTCAAGATAAAATTTGCTTGCTACATCTACAATTATTAACATAACATGATTTAAACCGGAAGTAAAATTGTAAAATACGGAATTAACATGTGAAAATCATAACTCGCATCGCTAGTTTAGACTTAAAAACCGTAAACTCTAGACTACTTTGGTTACACATTTATCCACCGTTTGTAGTCCCAGTACAACGTGTAAACTATATCCATGACATTATGCTAATTCAATCGGTCTTGTCACATTTCACAATTAATGGTATGGTTAAAGCTGAATACAATGCACATTGCATCAGTTGCATTCTAATTACCGTGTTTTGCATATTATAACCACGCATAGGGTATACCCGCAAAGTCTTTGTAATGTTTTTTTTATTTAATTTTGGTTATAAATACCCCGCAGCAGTATATACCCCGCCACATAATATAGTCATCGCCATCTTTATCGTAGAAGAAGGATAACTTGCTGGGTAGAATCACGTACCTGGACTCGCGCGGTAAATTACGATTTTAAAATTTGCATATATAAGGATAGTTAGTTATAGAAAATCTGACACGAGTATAAATACAAACATTTATTAAACACGTTCAGGAAAAGTAATATTGAGCGAGCCCATGGCGAGCTTACTATCATTTTGCCTAGACGAGTTATATAAATGTTTGTATTAAATGACAACAAGTGTCAGAATCTTTTAATTACATGATTTTAATCGCCAATGTACGATTTTACGAAATTTAAATAACAATACTTGATGAAAAAGTGGTATTAAACACTAAAGTTGTAACTATGAATTTCCGTGCAATATTTTGAGAAAATTGGAAAAAATGCTGCAAGGTCCTTAATTCTAAATAACGAGCAAACGGGTACATGTTGATTAAAATAGACCGCATCATAGGAGGGGACAATTTCAATCTCCATCTTGTAAATACCAAAAATAAGAGACAATAAAACACATAATAACATTAGGGCCCGTATTCACCAACAGTCCTTAAGTCTTAAGTCAAGACTTAAGCCAAACACACAATTTTCATACCCAGAAAACTAAGCTTATAAATGAAGTTTCAATGTGAGTTTAAGCTCAAAGTAGCAAATTTCAAGTGTCATACAAAAATACAAACGTGTAGCTCAATACATAACGAAGATATTGTGGATTGAAATCGATGACTTGAACAATTCTTATTTAAGAATAGTTTGTGAATACTGGCATAGGTTCTCCTGGTGTTCGAACTAACTAGCCGTTTTATATTAAATAAAAATGCAGCCCTGCGTATTATACCTTACTTGAAATATAAGAAGGGGGCACCCCTGGCGTAGTGGAAAAGCCGCCATCTTGTAAGTCCTCTAACTGCTTAGCTCACGTGGGTGGGTTCGAGTCCCTGTTGGGGAGAAAGCGTTAGAAAGTGTTATCTACCCAGACATTTGTTTGGGGTCTTCCTCTGCTAAAATGGCTGGACGTCATAATAATGATCATAAATGGTCGCTGCGATGTATTTGAAAAAGAAAATAATAAAAAATATGTACCCTCCAGGTGGACGTTTTTATTGCAGATATTCTACGTTCAACGTACTGCTCCGTGCGGTCCCACACGCCAAACAAGGTGATATTATTTTAAAGCGAATATGTGTTTATCCGTATACACTAAAGACAACATACATCGAGTCATGACAGTTACTTACTTATATATGCAAATATGGAAAAAGAAAAACTACTTACATTGGTGGGGACCATTCTGATCTCCGTCTTGTGCAGTATCCAGGAGCAGGTACATACAAATATATGGGTAACATGTTTTTGCCACGTGAGTCATAGATTTAACGATGTATGAAAGCTTATACGTGTCTTTTCTATGATGGTCGATAGCGTATAAAAGTATTTAAAGTAGTGTTAACTCTCAGAGATTTATTACGTTAACCGTCTCAATGCCACGTCAGTAACTGCACAAACGTCATATTCTCGTATATTTAAGTTCAGTTATGCTGAGAAACTTTGGTCTAAGTGTTGTTGTTTTCAGCATCTTATTAAATGGACACGATGCTGATGAACAGTGAGTTATTCCATAACAAGTTCCAAATGTGTTTCGTTTTCACCGAGAAGTATCACTTTTTCACACTGATACATCCTGATTTATTTCACTGCTAGGCAAGTATTTTAGACTTTTACTTCATTGTAAATGTATTGTACTAGTTACAGTGAAACCTACTATTTTATAATAGTGACGCAAGTTTTTTTTCTCATAAATCACATCATTTTTTTGGACAAAGATCCGAAAGATAGAAGGTAAATATTGTAAAAATAGTTAATAGATAGTTTATTTCAAATCCAGAAAGCCACCAGGCTCATTTGGCTACAATTTACAAATTACAAATGAAATTAATTAAAAACAAGTTCACTATTTATCAAGACTGTTCAGCAGGAGCAGGATAGTCCCGTGGTTTGGCGCATGACTTATGGCAATAAGTATGTTGATTTTCTTGAGTCGTGCAAATAGAATGGATGAAGCGCATGGCTGGTCCCAATGGAGATTGGAGCAAGGGGTTTCCCAACGCGGTCAGCATGGATGCTACTTCATGGGGGTTCTCAGGAATAAGAGAAGAGCAGCCATCAAGCAGCTAGCAGAAGCGGGCATCATGCTGGCTTTTGTGCCGCAGAGACAAGCCCAACTGAAGACTTGATAATAGCGGGAGGTACTTATAACTACCGATTCCGCCAGTCGGACGACGAAGTGGAAAAAGGGTCGTAACGTCCTATGACCACATTATGGCGGTCTTTATGCCAGTCTGCTGTCATCATCTTCACTTGTTCATTCTGACAAAGCAGACCAAACCTTTAACTATTACTAACCGTTTTTCAGTTCTTCACGCATTGGAAACTTTGCCCGTTTGCCACTTTGCATGTTTGGCTAAATCAACGTGTACCTGCTTTACAAAGAACAAAATGACAAAATAACTAAATATCAACCAGCGTATCAGTTTTGATGCCACAACGCCTCCGTAAACACATTTCGTAATATTAATTCTTCCGGGATAGTCTGCACCTTTTTAAGTCATATACAATAAAAAAATGATGCAGAGCATCAAAGTAGCCGAAAATAAAGTATCAGAAAGGAAAGCATATATATTTGGAACAACACAGTTCCTTTTTGCTTGTAGGACAGACAAACAGACAGAGACAGATATACAGGCAGGCAGGCAGACAAGAGAGAAAGAAAGAAACAGAGAGAAATAGAAGATAGGGAAAGAGAGATTTTAGCTCTTTCATTTTTCCACGGAAATTTGTGTACAATCCCAAACTATATTCATGGAATACTACAAAAATTTAAAATAAACTTCAATCTTCGCTTATAACTTTTGCATAAGGTACAAACTGATATGACAAACGCAGTTAATATGATACACACCCGTACACGTGTGTATGGCTGTGATAAAATCACGGAAGTGTTATTTTTAGAAACCAAGGCCGCCTTTCAATAACGATTCAGACATTGTAGCCCTGATCCGAGATGAAAACAATTTTTATCTTTCTGCAATTGTTCAGGAGTTACTAAACGGAGCAGCAAGATCGACACATAAAAGCATTTTTGTACGAGAAATTATACGACCTTCTTTTCTGTTCGCAAAATATATCAAAAAGCAATATGTATATATCCGTGTGATTTACAATATTTAATGTTAGCCATTGAATAACTGTTTTGTAATAGTAAAATATTCCTTTGCTTTACTGTTTACATGTGCTCTTATGCGTGAAAACCATTAATTGATCTTATAAATACTCCAACCTAAATGACATTCGTGCCAGATACCACAATGGTGTGTTAAAGGCGGTACCATACCGTTTAAATATATCAAACACATAAAACAATATCTTACCATTGCTTTGGGGGAATTTGGGCATAATGTCAGCATAAACTCATTCTTTAGTTGAAAGAAAGACGATTTTGAACACTACCCTCTATTGTTAATCAGTACAAACTCGCGAAAAAGATACCAATTTTAAATAAGCACGACAGAGACCTCTGCTAAAATAGACGTCAGAGGGAATTATCCAAAAGACAGAATAACGTGATCTGAAAAGTAAGTTGTCAGGAGTGTTTCTTAATTACAGCTATCTCTGCAGCGTGGCTCAGATAGGATATACATATTTTCAGTGACGAGGAGGTATTTATGCTCCTCTGTTACACAGATATAAGGTGTCAATGAACAACATTTTGCAGGACCTTTCAGGTAAAATGCCTAACGATGAAGACAGTGGTCACTTTTTTGTTAAGGCCATCCGGAGGGTTTCCATCTTCTAAGCACAGGACCCTCCCGTCACACGGATGGCAGATCGGTTGTGATGATCGGGCACTCCCCTTCAGTAAAATTCATCCAGCTCTCTTTCTCTTTTGCTCCAGAGCCACTTGCCTGTCCAATGCTGCTGGCTGAGGATTTCCTTTCCAACAATTCCCAACGAGCTGAACATTCTCCACACAGATTGGGCGGGGAATCCACGTCAACCTACTTCAACTGGGTATAGCTAGATCTTCCATCCTTGTTCCTCACATGATGTCTGGAGCTCTGTGTACTTCAGTCTCTCGGTTCCTCACATGATGTCTGGAGCTCTGTGTACTTCAGTCTCTCGGTCTCATTAGTAATGTCACATCTTTACTCATACGGTACGTGCGTTCGACCATCACAAGCTTCTTGATTCCTGGTGACCACAAAACACGGTGTGTTCTGGCAGACTTTCTCCGGGAAAATCAGTTTTTTGCTTAGATCTGTTATCATTTGCCAATCATTTGCCTTTTCAGGACGACTGATGCTTTCCTGGTTGAGCGGGGTTTGTTCCCTCGGCGCAGAAATATAACAAAGTTGGGTCCATTACGGGACTTTGGCCACATTTTCCTCTCTCTCTAAGTTATTTGAGAAAGAATACTTGGTCCATACCCTTTTTAATACCACCTTTAAAAGTTTGACTGACTCACTGAT
This sequence comes from Sinonovacula constricta, assembly GCA_007844125.1. Classification (NCBI taxonomy): domain Eukaryota; kingdom Metazoa; phylum Mollusca; class Bivalvia; order Cardiida; family Solecurtidae; genus Sinonovacula; species Sinonovacula constricta. Next base: position 63,953,548 of record CM017555.1, on the reverse strand, counting down.
TTGATCGGTAAACAAGCTGCACAATACATTGCTTCAGATTCAAGGTCAGGTAAAGTAGACCTGTTTATGCCTGCGAAAATGTCATACACGTGTCGTGTCAAAGGTATAAAGCACATTTGTGGTTAAAGATAAGCATGGTGTTTAGGTTCTTGCAAGCTATTTTTCTGTAATAGATCCATCAATAAGGAAAGCAAATCCTCATCAACACCGAATATCCTTTTAAAAAAGGCGTTCATTGTTTTTGCATACGGTTTTCTTCCTTACAATATCGACATCGTGTGTCGGATTCACAGAAAGGACAACAACTAGCTACTGTCCCAGTCTCAGGATAATGTGACTGGGTGTGGTATCATGCCTTGTTTTCACGGCATGTTATGCATAGTAAAGACAGGACTAAATCTGCTTCAAGTGGACATCGTCTCCAGATAACTGAAATACTGTTTGTGGGACGATTAACGCAATAAACAAACAACTGTCACTACTAAAACTATGTCTAACTCTAACAGAATAAGGAATATAGTTGCTGAGCTTAAGTAGATTTTTACTGAACGTGATCTGATACGTCGTTTGCTAACATAAAAGACTATACATGATCACTGTACCAATATCCGTTTTTCTTTACTTTTTTTTTGTTCACGACAAGACCTTGAACTCTATGCACGCTTTAAATATAGAAACACGTCACCACCAATAATGAAACTAGATCTCCATGAGGTGATGTCCATTGAGATTTGCACGTCCTCACACAACTTCATGTTTGTTTTTAATGTTTTGTATATACAAAGAAGTATGTATACATACGTACAAAAAGTTTATTTGTATTATTCGCTAGGCAAAAGCCATATAAAATTGAACAAATTCAAATGCATTTGCGTTTCGCTACATTTAACAAGTATTGCTTACCAACATTTAAAAATCCATATTCGACCAAAATTATCACAGACTTAACACCTTGCCATTTTGAATGACGTAGCTCAGTTATATAAAAAGTAAATGTAAAATTGTGACCAAAACAGGCGAAACATTACATACAAAGAAGAAGAAAAACCAACAGTTAGCGCATTGGAACGATCAGTCAGCATAAGGACTTGAGTGCAAACACCTGGTTTGTGGAGTGCTCTAACGTCGCACTTCCTGAAAGATTTTTCTCCCTAACAGTTAAAACAAAAATACAGCATAAACATAAGACAAACAAACAACAAGCAATTGCATCGGGAAAGACTAATAACAGAATAGTATATACAATCAAATTAACACTAATTATAATGAGCTATTAACGTATGTACATACTGGCATACCTAATGAGAAGGAAAATGAAGAAATAACTTTTATTGTCATTCATATAATAGAATGTCAAATTGGATGACCTTGCATTGTATTGTATAAGTTACGATGCATGGTGAATCGAAAAATTCACTTTCCTTTAAATAAAAAAATCTTTTGTGTATCATCGTAAATTATGATAAAAAATATATATTTTGACATTTTTTTTCTTTTCTTTGCTTGCAGTGAGGTTTTTGAAATCGGGAACTAAAACAATCCAGACTTCAGTCTCGCAACAATTAAATCTCATCAAAGTAAAATATAAAACTTCGAGAAATCATGAATTATAAAATATGAGCTGCCTTTAGACAAAGGCACATAAAGGAGATTGTAAAAGTGACAAAACACTGAGAAGAGATATAACACATCTTGAGAAATAACAACAGTTACCGCCTTGAAACTGTCATTAGTCAGAAAAGAAACGAATAGTAATTTATATAGAACAAAGAAGGCAAAATGCAGGGACCGGCAGTTTTGTTCGACCGATCCGGTTGTGCTTCCGATCCGGTATTCGAATGACCGGGGTTTGACTGTATTTTCAGATCAATAAATTACCATAGTTATAGTCTTGTTGTTGGTAAAGACTAACTATGTTTCATCTTCAATGATAAGAAAGAATGAATAATGAAATAATCATAAATATTTTCTAACCTTTATGTATTTGCAATATGACTTCCGAAAAAATATACATTTATTTTGACGAAATTTTACGTTTCAAGAGCAGACATTTGCAAGCAATTATTTTATTTAATACATATTACTAACAGAAAAAATACAGCACATTGTAACCTTATACGTGCTTTGTGACCAAGCGGATTCAATATCCTGGTGGCAATAGATTTCCATGTAGATGGTGCCAAAAGAGAAAGCGGGAGCACAACTATCTTTACAGTCGATGCGCACAGATGAAAGCCATATCATTTAAAACTGTTTTTCTGTTGTTTGAACCAAGGAATATTTCGGATTTCGCAAGTTACCAAGAAGATGCCTGTATAAGCGACACCACGAAGCTTATGAAGATCGAAGCAACATTAAATAATGGATAATTGTCCTGCCAACACTGGTTGGATGAAAGAGGAAAGATTATTAAAATCTTAAACTTTAAACAGCAATGCATAAAAATGGATAAACAGGCACAATCATTCATTAACACAAACATCCTTTGACACGGTTGCAATAAGGCATGGAAGAAAGTATGAAAAAAGGTTCTTTAGGCATAGAACTCTATGACTGTAAAAGGGAATTTTCTTTTGATTTTTCTTTTGTATTTGTTATTGGCACTTCCCCGACGGAAGAAATGATGTGCTGCTTAGTCAGGTAAATGGAATGTTTTATCACCTCATCTCAGACCTATTCTACTTTATCTTTGACATATTGTCAAATAGCAATTATACACATGGAAATATTAACCTATGAATTATTAGAATGTAAGCGCTGTCTATTCATTAATAGTGAATAGCAGCATTATTTTTATGGGAATAATTTTACATTCTTTAATTTTTAACTGTTAGCTGACAAGATAATGAATAAGAATCTTTAAAACAAGTTTTCAACAGTTTAAAGATGTAAAACATATATTTACAATATACATTTTACACTTAAAAAGGCTTCTGGTTGTTAAGTGCAATTTATATATAGCGTGTCACTTAATACATTTAAATGCAATACGACCACTGTGAAATTTAGTTTTTGCATTTATCCATATTTATTACTCTTCTCCTGGGTGGAGGTATATTTGCTACCTTTATTTGGTTATGTTTGTTTGTTTGTTTTTTTGGGTTTTACGGCACACCGACACTTGATAGGTCATACGGCGCCGAATACGTTAAAGTCCAACGACAATAGAATATAATAAGGTTAAAACTAAATTACGTGAGTAGAAATAAAAATCTATCCGTGAAAGGTGAATTATAAGTGAAACATGTTAAGATATTAAACAGTTAAATGTATAACGTTAGCATAATAAACCGTTTAAAAATTTATAACTTATTAAGAATGCCAATCTTGCGTAGAAAGCAAACAAGTTTAGAATCGGACACTGTTTTAAATAGTTCGTATATGTTATTGACATTAAAATATTTAGATCGAATACGGTCTGTGTCAATACAATGTAGCAAAATATGGTTAACTTTAAGAGGTTCCTGGCAAGGTACACATTCGGGTTGAACTTATTTTTTTAAAAGGTATGAATGAGTTAATCTAGTATGTCCAATGCGACAGAGGATCTGAGCTACGTCTTCCCGCCTACTTTCTCTGCGAGATATTGGCACCGACGTTAGGTTTAATTACATGTAATTTGTTATAAACAGTATAGTCCCAACTTGTTTGCCCCTTGGTTAAAATATATTGATTGATAACTGGTTTAAATCTGAGTGTGGGAAGAAAAGATCTGTCTCAGTAAGAACTGAGGTAGATTTTGCACTCTTATCGTTTACTCGGATGCCTACATGACCTGGTAGCCAACAATTATCTTTATAAGACATGCTTCATTGAGTTTTAAAACTAATTCTTTAATGTGGGGGTTGGAAAAATTGAGATTTTTAATAGACTGTAATACCGACAAATAGTTAATATTACATATTTATCGCCAGGATGATCAGAAATAAAGTCAAGAGAAAGGTTAACAGCCTGAATTTCGGCTGTAAAATGGACGATTCTATAGGTTATTTTTGTTTAAAGCAATGAATTTTACTTACTGAAGCACAGCCGACATATGAATCGGCTTTTGAGCCATCTGTATATATTTCGACGTAGTTGGAGTATTTCTTGTCGCCCAGTTCGATAAAATTTGAGCGAAGTACGAGAGGGTCTGTTTTTGACTTATTATTTGTACAGTTAAATCGACTTCGGAAGTTTTAAATTGCCATGGTAGAAATTCCAATACATGTTTTTCTATTACTTGATTTAAATTCAGTTGTGATAAATGTATGATTTCTAGCATGCGTAAAGCAAACGATTTAATTGCCATTGATTTACACTCGTACAAATGTTCGTATTCAGGATCGAATATTACACTATATGCGGGATTTTTGGGGTTAGATTTCACTTTTGTTATGAACTGAAGCGCAAGCTTCTCTCGTCTTAGATATAAGGACGGCTCATTAGCTTCAACGTAAAGGGCCTCTACAGGAGAGGTCCTGAAAGCTCCAAGGGCCAGACGGAGTCCCTGGTTGTGGACAACGTCAAGCATTTGGAAATATGATCTCCTGGCAGAGCCGTAAACAAGGCTGCCATAATCTAATTTCGACTTGACTAGTGATCTATAAAGTTGCAATACAACTTTTCTATCAGCACCCCAGTCGGTATGGGATTAAAATTTCATCAGGTTAAGAGATTTAGGACATTTAGATATTACATTTTAATAAATATGCGGTATAAAATATAATTTACTGTCAAATATGACACCAAGAAATGAAGTTTCCTTGAAAACATTAATACGAATGTTATTAAGAAATAATTCAGGATCGTTGTGTAAAGTTCTTTTGTGACAGAAATGTATGCAGTTGGTTTTGGTGGGTTTTGGTGGGTGAAAATTTAAAACCATTGTTGTTTGTAATATTTTTGGAACGATAAAATATCGTCCACATATAGTGAACAATCTATGCCATTATTGATGAACAGTAGACAAAGTAGACCCTATTTTAACTTGAAAATTTCTGTCAGAAAGAAAGAAAACTTTTAATAAATGTGGGTAAACGACCATTGAGACCAAGGTCACCTAAATCTTTTAAAATTCCATGGTTCCATGTTGTATCGTATGCCTTTTCAAGGTCAAAGATCACCTCTACTAGGTGTTTTTTTTTGATAAAGGAATCGCGTATAAAAGTTTCAAATCGAACGAGATGATCGAGTGTACTGCGTTGGTGTCTGAATCCACTTTGAAATTCTGTTAATAAATTAGATACCAAACGAGTCTATTATTTATCATCCGTTCTAAAGTTTTACAACTACAACTAGTCAATAGGTCTGTAACTTGAAGGATCTGTTGTATCCTTTCCCTGTTTAGGTATAGGAATGACGAATGCATTTTTCAACGAATTGGAACTTCTCCGGAAAACCATATTTCACTTATAAATAGATAAAAGTCAATTTAATGATGTTCCGGTAGGTGTTTTAGAAATTGAATATCATCAAGTCCAGCAGCGGTATCATGAGATTTATTCAGTCCTTCCTAAAGTTCTCTTAAGAAAAGGGTTGGTTGTAATTTTCAGTATTGTTTGAATTAAAGTTGACTTTACTTTTCTCAGCCCGATTCTTTACATTTTGGAATGAGTTGCTTGCAAAACATTTACCAATTGTGTCTGAAATTTCATTTTTGTTTGTTATTATCGACTTATTAAATTTTAAATGGTTAACTGTTGCTGACGAAGATTTACCTCTGATTTTCCTTATGGCTGAATAGACATTTAAGGCACTTAATAAATTTAATATAAGTAAAAACAGGTTAACATATTAAACAGTTAACATGTATAACGTTATTGTAGTGTTCTAATTTATTGGCTGCTGCATTTGGGGGTATATATACGCGTATTACATAGTGTGGATTTCTCTTGCTTTTTTATTATGGTGATGGAGGTGGCGTCTAGGGGTGAGCTATTATCTCTTTCATTTACTATGTATTGTAGTCCTTGTTTTACGTAAATACATATTCCACCCCATCCATTTGTCTACTTGATTTGACCAGTTGCTGGAATCCCCTAACTTTAGTAGGCTATATTTAATTGTCTCATGTGTTTCCTGTATACACAAGACATCTGTGGTATTTTTCTAAATAGCTGATTAGTTTATTAAGCTTAGATGTAGCTTTTCCTATTATACCACATTTATTCCAACTTAAGATGGCGAGGCCCTTTTTGCTTTGATTGAGATTTGTGTTATTTCGGGTCATCGTCGTCATTGTAAATTATTTTTTTCTGTCAATGGCTAAAAAGCCTAAATTCGATTTCTTTAATTATCCTAATAGGGGCCCAACGACCTTGCCAATTAACCGTGGGCCATAGAAAGCTGGTCCATTGATGGGGACCCTTCCATTGAGCGTATCGGTCCGGCTTAATGGAATTGGCCTGGGGATGAGACCTATTGTTTCTTCTTGGTCGTTGAGTCATGTGATTTTCCATTGATAGTAAACGAAACTGTGCTTGTGGATTTTTTGGACATTTTAGTAGTTTTAACACATATAAATATCAAGACAAGTTGATGAAGTGACTTATTAAGACTCATATTAATTCAGACAACATTAATTAAAAAAAAATATGGATAAAAAAGCGTTATTTTGAGAAAAAACGTAAATTGATTTCACCAATATCGGACAATGTACATGATGTAGTGGTCAGCGAGACTTACACGGGGAAATCGACTACTGTTAGTAATGTAATGAGAGCGAGTACTCCGTCAAAAACGTAAGACCGGAGCCTTATAGTCTAGACTACACAGGTGACTACATGGGTGTGTACACGTTTAACATGGCGTACTCTCTAAGCCCGTATGGGCTTCCAAGTGTCTCACGATTCGGAATGAGCCTGCCGCATAATCCCCACTATGGGAAAGGAATGCAACCACCATGGGCGACCGAAGAGGTAAAGGACATAAAAACGCGTTTAAAGTCACTTTAAAAGATCGAAAAGACAGTAAATTCCATATCAGTAAAGCGTTCAGACTTAGAAATCAGGGTCAGTGACATCGATAAACGCGTTGCCCACACTGAAAATGCTGCCACATTCATTGAGTCAAGATACGAAGAGCTCAACACGGTTCTTATTTAGGCAAAGCAGCAAGTAAAAAAACTAAAAGACTCGTGTTCCACCTTCGAAAATCAGTTAAAATCATTGAATAATGAGAAAACTACAACACAAAATAAGCTCCTAGATCTAGAGATGCGGTCAATGAAAGATAGCATTGTTTTCTATGGCGTACCGGAAGCCGCGTCCGGCGTAAAAGAGGACTGTAAGAAAACCATAATGCGTACTATTCGGACCAAGCTCGAACTCGGTGAGTCGATGCTCATTGACAATGCATATCGCCCCGCTAATCGCGGCACCAGCAGCTCTCTACCACGCCCTATTGTGGTCCAATTCCACTACAACTATGAGAATTCGTACGTCAAGCATCGTTCGATCCTAAAAAAACAGAAGGCGCTGAAAAACATGGGCGTCGGAATCGGCGCTCCTCAGCTTCCTAAGGAGGTTAGGGATGCCCAGAAACCGCATTATGACGTCTGAAGAACGCCAAAAGTCAAGGGAAGTCAACCAAATTCGTTGGGCGAGACCTGTACATCAACGGACGCCTCTACAAACCAGGAAATCATGAGCGTATCGATGCCCAGAAGAGCAGGCCCTCAACGTTGCGTCATGGACTAAAACGGAGGATGAAGACTTTATCACTGTCTCACATCGTATGATATTGTGTTTCTAACTGAAATCTGGATTTCGAACGACTTAAACTAAAATTTGGATGTCAGTGATTTTAAAAGTGGACATTTATTTGATAAAAAGACTAAAGGTAAAAAGTCATTACGATGTAGTGGAGGTATTTCACTTTATTATAAGACTTTTCTAAAAGATTGTATAACCATTGTTGACAAAAATGAAAAAGAAATAATGTGGATAAAAATAGATAAAACTGTTTTCCCATAATACAGATGTTTATATCTGTCATGCTTATAGAAAACCGACTACTACAATTTGCTTTAGATTTAAAAACGAAAATTTTGATTTCTTTGAACATTTGGAATCTGATTTTATAAAGTATGACAATTTAGGATTTGTAATTATAACTGGTGATATGAATTGTAGAATTTCAGACGAGTGAAACTTTATTTTGTATGATAAGAACTTATATGAAAATCAACCATTTATCTACAATCCAGAGAATATTTTACGTTGCAGTGGTAAAGATAAGATTATTGATATAAATGGACGATATTTGTTACCATTATGTCATGTGACGGGCCTGCTTATAGCCAATGGTAGGCTTGGCAAAGATACTCTAGCAGAATTTACATTTTGTAAACACAGAGGCGCAAGTGCAGTTGATTATCTCTTACAGAAAAATGATACATTCGATTTGGTTGAAAATTTTACATTTGATGAATTTTCACGAATGTTCTGACCATGCTTGTTTAGTATTTTCACTAAAAACCCGTAAAAGATATGATATTTCTGACTCAGAAAGCATACCGACAAACTTACTAAACGATGAAACTTGCATTATTTTTTATTCGGAAAAGGTTACATTATTTCAAGACCAATTAACAGTATCCATCTAATGGATCATTTGACAGTTAATGTGAATAATGGCCAAGTAGAGGGCATTGTGCAAGATTTTTCACAAATACTAACATCAGCAGCCTCGGGTGTTTTGGTAACGTCAAAAGAAATGTTAATTTCAAAAACAAATTAACGGAAAAAAGCATGGTTTAATGAGGAATGTCACTCAGTTAAAAAAGAGTTTAAGTCAAAGAGAAATATTTATAATCACAATAAACCTGATGCAAAAAAGCCTTTGTAAGGCCACGCACAAAATATGACAAAACTAAAAAGAAGGCTAAATTTTAAATTAAAAGTAAGGAAGGACATACATTAAATAAATTAGCAAAATCAAACCCACGAAACTTTTGGAAAATATCAAAAAATAAAAAGAAAAAGAAAGAAAATAAAACTGACAATTTGAAAGCTATTGATTTTTACAATAATTTCAAAAATGTGTTCGACCATAGAAACTCAAATGATAGTGAAAATATACATATGAACGATGACACGGCAAATAATGATGAATATTTGACTCAGAACTATCTGCTGATAAAATAAGAAAAGCAATACTATCTCAAAATAATAATAAGAACCCGGGAATCAACTTACTGCTGAGATTTTTAAATGTTCGATTGATATTATACTTCCTTGCTTAAAAGGATATGTAATCGTATATATCTTACTCATGAGTACCCGCCGTCATGGAGCAAGGGGATTATAACAGCAGTCTTCAAAAACGGCGATCCTAACGACGCGACAAACTACAGAGGAATAACTCTAACAAACATAATTGCAAAAATTTATTCTCAAATACTGCTGAATAGATTAAATAAATGGTCAGATAATAATGCAAAGTTAACTCCAAATCAGTTTGGTTTCCAGAAGGGCAAACCAATTTTAGACTGTATATTTGTCTTGCAATCATTAATAACTAAAACGCTGAGTGAAAAGGAAAAGCTTTTACTGCATCTTTATAGATTAAGAACAATTTTTTGACCGCATCGAACATCCTTTACTATGGCAGAAATTATAGGGTATAAGCAATCACTCTGCTCTTAAAGCGATGTATAACTTTGTAAAATCGTGCGTTAAGTACAACTCAGAGTTGTCTCCCTTTTTCAACTATTCCGCTGGCGTCAAACAGGGGGATCCCAGCTCTCCCTTGTTAGCAATGTTCTTTGTTAATGACATAATGAATAGTATAAACTCTGATTTGCCTGGCACCATTGATCTTGAATATGTTAAGCTGATTTTATTTATGTATGCCGATGACATGGTACTTTTCTCAAAATCACCGGAGAGTTTAAAAGCAGTGTTAAAAGATGTCGAGAATTACTGTAATACATGGGCCTTAAAAATCAATGTAACAAAAACTAAGGCAATGATATTTGAAAATGGCAGTTCAACACAAATAGATTTATCAATTTATAATACACCAGTTGAAATAGTACAGTCTTTCAAATATCTAGGATTTCATCTATTTAAGAAAGGAAATTTACTTGAATCTCAAAAACTAATTGCACAACAGGCACCATTTTCATTACATAAATTGTTTAAAATATTTGGAATAACTGAACTGCCTGTTTTACAAAAAATAGTTGTTTAATACATTAGTTCGACCAATACGGAACTTTTGCTCCGAAATTGGACTTTACATCCTGCCAAGAATTAGGTCGAGTTCCATTATCGGTTTATCGAAAGTATAACATGGTTAATTACTGGAAACAAAATACTTTCACTCAATGACAACAACATTGATAAAAAAGTATATAATGCTTTAAAAGTTGATGACCTTAACAATAAAAATATAGAAATAAAAACTGAGTTACCCAAATTAAAGCAGTATTGCATGAATATGGATATGGTTATATCTGGCTGTCTGAAGAAATAGATAATACATGCCTTAAGTCTATAAAAAGAATAATGCTCGATAACTATTACCAGAAATGGTACTCTGAAATAAACAACTCATCAAATCTTAAGTCATAAGCACTCTTTAAACACTCCTTTAACCGGGAACAATATTTAGATTTCATAAAAGAACCCTACTTTAAATATTCTCTAGCAAAATTTAGAACATCTGTACATGAATTAGCCATAGAAACGGGAAAATGCACAAATACACCCCAAAACGAACGTTTATGTAAGTCATGTAATATTAATTTAGTTGAGTCAGAATATCACTTTTTACTAGTTTGTCCAAAATATAGAGAACCAAGCTCTTCAAACCGTATCTGTCATTGGTCATCTTTGAACAAGTTTAAATCTTTAATGTGTTCATACAACAACAAAAATTATAATATTTCAAAATTATTTTTTTTTGCTAATAAGATTAGAATTTTTAATTGTACTTTCCATTGTATTGTATGTATATGTTTGTTGATATGAACATTGTAATAATGGTTTAAGGAATAAAAGTTGGAGCTGGCTCTATTGTTTGTTATATGGTGGGGCTGCTGCTGCACCTTATTGCTATGTGGTGGACAACACGCTGGGTTTGGTATTTACATTCCGAGCGACGGATTGACCTACGTCGCGATATCTTGACAGTATTTTCTTGCTCCGCTGATTTCTGATTAGTCCGAGCGATCAGTATGGTTGATATTTGATCTTACAGACCAAAATGAACGCCGTGCTGTTTGTCTATAGCGCTAGTTTATTTGATATTTAAATGAAAAAAGCGATTGAACTACATGCGGTTTGTGTAGTTGATATCTTCTAGGTATTTGAATAGCGCCGTTTTAATTAGTTCTGCTTTATCGGGTGGGGTGGGGCTGAATAGTAGGATCTTTCTATTTATTATTGGTATTCCTAGTTTAATTGTAAGTTGATGTTCGAGTTCTTCTCACGCTGTTGCGTGCGGCCCACACTGGAATATCACGTGTTCAAACGACTCTGGTTCAGCACATTGTGGGCAGCTTCTTGGTCTAGTTATGTTCTCTGCACCTAGATAGCTTGATTCGATCCTCAGTCTCGTATAAATCTTATCGAATTAGTGTAAGGATGGTATGTCTTTTGTATTACGGTCTCCGTTTTCGTAGTTTTGCGTTAGTTTGTATTCATTGAATCTAACTTCTGATTTCCTTTTATAATGATAAATTATGTAGCTGTATGCTTTTGATTTACTTAGCCCTATTGGCAGCAGAGTTCCACTATGGGCAGCGTTTTTAGCTAATTTATCTGCTATTTCATTACCTATGATTCATACATGGCTAGGAATCCAGACAAGATTTATTGTAGTATTGAAATTAGAACTAATATCAGCATTTATCTTATATATTTGTTTAATTGTTTCTTGTCTGTTCGCTCCTTTAATTTGTTACAGGGCTTGTAAGACGCTGAGCGAGTCGGTGTAGATATCTACGGTAATATTTGTTAATTTAGTTTTATATATCCAAGAAATTACTTCTTTAATAGCTAGTAATTCGCAGGCAAATATTGATATTCTATGATCTAATTTTAATTTTGCGTTAGCTCTTATCGATTCTATATCAAATATAGCAATTCCTGCCCCTGCGACCATTTCTAACGGATCTTTACTACCGTCTGTGTAGATTTTTATTGATGCTGTAGACTTATTTATGTAATTATCTGCGGTTTGTTTAGTTGTATGCGGGTTATATGTCTTACTTATTAGTTTAGTTAGGCCTGTATCTATTGACATAGGTTCGATTCCTGGGAAGCTTTGAAGGGAGGGTGAGGTTAATTGATTAGATTCAAGTTTTATCTGCTCTAATATTTCTAATATGGGTAGGGTATATGTTTTTGAGGGGAATTTAGGCCCTTTGCCTAGTCGTCTAAATAGTTCCTTATTTGTGCTAAGAGTGCTGCATAACGTGCTAGGACGGACCCAGTAGTTCAAGCTGAGTATGTATATTCGGTCATGTACAGAGAGTTCACATATCTAGCGTAACTGGGTACTCCTATTATTATTTTGATTGCCTTTTTTATTTTCTGTAGCTTGTATAATATAGAATTGTTTGCCGACCCATACGCTTCTAGTCTATATTGTATTTTTGATTTAATTAGAGCCTGATATAATGTATTTAGGCATTTTACTAGTACCCCTCTAATTGATCTGATTCCATTTAGGTCTTTTTCACGTCTGTCTATAAGTGTTTTTATATGTTCCTCCCGTGTAAGGTTTTTATAAAAGGTGAGACCTAGGAATTTTATACCGTCTTTCGGTTTTTTCCACACAGATTTTATTTCACTAGAGAGGAGTCAATTAAAGGAGCCTGTTTATTGCGGAAAACTACTGTTTGTGTTTTATCAGGGTTTATAACGAATCCATAATTTGATGCCCACTTTTCTATATTTCTGAGCAATTTTTGTAATTTCTGGAGTCCTTCCTTCGGAGTATTGCTGCAGACCTGTATAGCGCTATGGTCTACAAATTGAGATACTTTAATATGTTTACTAGTGGCTTTGTGTTTGTTTTTGCTATTATGTTTCTGTACCGTGTCACTAAAGGTGTTCACGAAAATTGTGAAAAAGATCGGTGAGAGAACACTACCTTGCGGACAGCCGTTTGTTGTGGTCTTTGCGAATGAGACATTATATTGGTATTTTAATTTAATAATTCTGTTAGATGAGAAGGCTAAAAGTCATTTTATCATTCTACCTCTGATGCCATATTTTAGTAGTATGGATATAGCTCCTTCTGACCACATTTTGTCAAAAGCAGCAGATAGGTCCAGAAATGCGGCTGTTATATACTTTTTCCTAACTTGAGCTATTCTTATATCTTTTTTGGTTTGGATTTTGGTGGAGTATGCCGTTTTATTCTTTGAATATTCTTATTTAAATAAAATCCCATAATTCTTTACTAGTAGTTTTGTTAGTTATCTTGCTGCAGAATGATTCCCAGCTGTCTTTACGGGCCTTTTAGAATATTTTCCCCTCCATTCTTGCATCAGGCCACAGCTCAAGTTTTATGGTGGATTTTCTATCATTTTTATAATTTTTCCTGCAATTTTCTCTCTTTTTTGCAGCGGCTATACATTCACCTGTCCGCCAGGGGACTGTTTTATAAGTTTTGTTATTTTTACTAGAATATTTCGGCATTGTTTTAATAAATATTTCTGTAAGTCGTGAGTATATTTCTTTAAAATTATCATTGGCATCAGATTCTGTGATATTGCTTAAACTTTTGGAGCATTCAAATTTAAAAGATGTCCAGTTTTCTTTAGATGCTCTGCTCATATTCCATTTTCGTCATTATTTGGTAGGGTTTTGTTGATGCTGAATTATGTGGGTTTTTTTTAATTGGGAAGTGATCGCTTCCGCATGTATTATCTAGTACATAGAATTCATAGGAATCGACCATTATGGCAGAGGCTATGTTAAGGTCTACCTTTTTTTGAAATCCCAGAGACTGGGGTGGGGGGTGGGTGTGTGTGTGTGTAGATCCCTTAAGTTTTTCCGAATACCTAATGTAAATCGGGCATTCCTTGTATGCGGCTGAGCGTGCATTATTGCAGTTTGCACAGCGTTTGTTATTCCTGTTTTTGCAGTCTCTTGAAGTGTGGTTGCCGCATAGTGAGGGCAGGGCAAGCACTGTTCTTGGTGCATTGAGTGGAGAATTGTCCATACCTCTGCCAGTTATGGTACCTGGACTTCTTACATAGGGCAGGGGTGACCACGTTGCCCATAACTGTCAGGGGGGAGGGTTGGGAAAGCGCTACCCACCGTTGTGAGCAGTATGGTTATTCATACTGACACATCAGGGGCTAGCAGTCTGGTGCGTCTTATCTCCTCCATAACTACCGTAACTCTCCATAACTCATACACCGGCAATGAAATTGGAGGGGTAGATCATTGCCCTGAAGTTGTGATTAATTAGCCTTGGACGCCGCCGCGTATGATATGGGACATCCCCTTTTTCCAATCCCGGATTTTGAGATCCAGATGGGATGGGCGAAGGAGAGTCTAGGGCAGGCTGGATATTGGTTTCGCCTCCTAAGGTGAAGGTTAAGATAGGGAATGGAGGTTGTTCCTCTACCTGATTTTATAGCCATGCTGTGTTAGGCATCGACAGGATAGCCTTCGCTGTGCTAGGTTGAATGCCGCTATCAGTGTCATTCAATCTTAGCGCTTTTGCTAAGCGGGACTATTCCGATGAGTTGGATGTATCAATGCTCCTGTTTCTTTTGCAGCTGGGTGTTTTAGAAACTCCATAGTTGCTAGTTGTTTTTTACAAATACAAATGCGTATCTAAGTGCAAAAATAAGTGAAGGGGAGAGGGGACGTGCAGATAGTGCTGTATTTGTAAATATACCTAGAATATGTTCTTTTATGATCTGTAGTGTCTGCCCTGTTCTTGTTTATTATTGTTTATTCTTGTCTTGGTCTGTCCTTTTTTTCTTGATATCCTAGATAATTCTAGATTATCCGAGTGATAGTGATCATTAAAGAGAACACAATGAACACAAGAACACTTTTTAAGAATAGTTATTATATTACTCGAACTTTAAGCTATACACTAAGTCTAGAGCTTAATCGCAAGCGATGAGCTGGCTAGATGTGATCAACTTAAGAACAGGAGAGCGAATGGAAAAAATACGTCTGACTGGTTTATTTTAGTGTCAGCACATACATTCGTATTTTATCGTGACCCCGTCATGTTGCGCAAGCATGACTTTAATATTTGTGACCAATGTGACAAAAATGGGCTCCTATCAGGTATCCAATTTCTGTTACCTACTTACATAGCTAAAAAGCTTAGATAGATGGATAATTTTGTAATTTAGTCCTTATAAAAGGTGAGTGTTTAAGTGTGTGAATTTCACTGCCTAACTGTTGCACTAGTTTCGCCTTATAGGCATTAGACTCTTTTTTACGCCCAATGTGGGGTGTTTGACTCTAGTGGTTTGGTATCTTCAAGGTATTGTTTTAGGTTGACATCTTCAAATTGTTGAAACGATATTGTCATTGGAAGGGGTCGAACTATTTCCCTTTTTAGCAGTAGTGGGGTGTTTGTTTTTAAGTGTGTAGGTGTCCTGTGCTTATTAGCCGTGTAATCATGTCTGGACGACCGAGGCCCGACCGCCCCTAAACCATTCTCCTTTTTGTACACTTTTGTACATACAAGGAGAGAGTAAAACGTTCATGTATAAGGAAAATGTTACTTTTTACTGTATATGAACGTTTTACTCTAAGCTGAAAAGGAAGTTACATGGGTTAGTTCAATACAGTTGATGTATATACATTCAGTGGAATTTTAAAAATATATATATATTTTTTCCACTGATAATGTTAGTGCAATGACAAGATTATGTAGGGGGAGGGGGATTTGTAGAGTTGTTTGTTATGTATACCTGCATATTTGCCATTTTCCCCATACTTTTTGTTGTCGGTGCGCAAGCATCCCCGCCCTTGAGGGGGGGGGATACCGACTTTTGTATTAGATCAATATTGTAAAAATGCGGGTGCATTGTTTTTACAGGGCCCTTGTGGGGCCACCGTTTATTCTGCAACCCTAATCCTGTTTTAATTTTTATGATCTAGGCAGAGTTATCTGTTACGTATACCTACTTTGTACCTAATTTCTCTTACTTTTTGTTGTCGGTGCGCAAGCGCCTCCGCCCTTAAGGGGGAAATGCCGACTTTAAGTAAGAGATTAATATTGTAAAAGGCGGGTGCCTCTGTTTTTACGGGGCCCTTAACGGGCCATTGTGTATTCAGCAACCCTTTCTTGTATTAAATTTGGTATTAGTTAATATCATAGATGTGAAAGGTGGTTTTGGTTGGGTGCCTTTGTTTTTAGGGGGTCTTTAGGAGTCAACCGTTAATTCAGCTACCCTCCACCTATCAGTTTAAGTGATTAATTCTTACTTGATCCTAATATTTCAACTTAAATTTCTTTGATAAAGTCTAACTCTTCCAGATATTCAAATAATGCTTTCTTTATTCTATCTGCTTTTTTTCTGGAGGGAAAAAGTATAGTGTTTAGATAAACGCTTAAATTCACTAGCATTGTTTGTTCAAGTTTTCTTCGTGCAATTATGTGCTGCCAGCATATAAATATTAAATGATGAAAAGATTCAGTTTCGTTGCAATGCGGACAATTTCTTGGTCTAATTTAGTTTCCCGCTCCTAAAAACTGGCTCCTTAACGTAGTCTACTGTATATTTTATCACAGAAAATAGTGCTATGGTGTATCTTTATGTTTGTATTTCTATCACCATAAGTATAATTGTTAGATCTTTTGTATTCTTTGAATCTTTCATCTGCTTTGTGTTTGTAGTGATTCTTTATGAAATTGTATCCTTTATTTGCACTAAGACCCAGCCTTCTGGGCATTCCAGTTGCTGAAGCCTCTTTCGCGAGGTGTTAGATTAGATAGATAGATAGATAGATTTATTTCGGCATAGGAAACATACAATGGTTTACATAATTTTTTACACATGTGAACAATAAAAATAAATATTACCAACAAATAACAATCATATAAAATGTTTAGAAGCAGAGATAACCATGGAATGCTTCAAATACCAAGGATAACGCAATAAAGTGCAAGCACTTATTTCCATTGCGGTCCTTTGTATTGGTTGCATGACCCAGAGAGGCAAACTAGTAAGAAGTTAAATAATAATAAATAAGTATCACATTGTTATTATCAAACTATCACAGTGGGTATTGTTAACAATATAAAGTAAAACGATAATCTACTTTGTAAATTTAAAAACTTTCTGTCACAGCAGAATTCGCCTACGCCGAAATAGATAAGTAAAACAAAAAATAAGTTCATAAATATGCGTGCTAAAAAGTTAAAATATTTATTATAAGTTTTTCATTAAGAAATCTTTAATGGAGACTTTAAAATTGTTAAGATGCTTTATTGTTGTTAAAAATGAGGGTAAACTGTTCCAAAGTTTGGACGCTAAAAAACAAAATGATTTTGAGCCGGAGCCTTTTACCTTAGGGAGACCATATCCACCTTTATTGCTGAACCTGGTATTGTGGCTATGAACAGAGTCTTGAGATACAAAAAATTCACCCATGTAACTAGGAGCCAAATTGTTCCTAACCTTAAAAACATGACATAACATCAAATGATGAACCCTTTTCTCAACAGGTAACCAAGAAAGATGATTAAAATGTTCTTTACGAATGCTGGCTCGGGCATCCAGATTAAGTACAAATCTTATCATTTTATTCTGAGTGGTTTGTAGCTTGTTTTTAAAATTTTGAGATAAACCATTATACCATACTGAGCAGGCATAATCAAAGTGACATTGTACCAAAGACATAATAAGCAGCTTTTTCGTAAATTCTGTAAGAAACTCTTTTTTGCGGTAAAGGAATTTAAGACGTGAATTTGCTTTCTTAAGAACAGCATCGGCCATAACGGCAAATGATAAATGCTGATCTAGAGTAACCCCAAGATATTTAACTGACTTTGTAGGTTGAATGGAGGTGCCGTTACAATTAATGTCAAGAACGGACTTAGACTTAAGTTTGTGCTTTGACCCGAAAACAATGGACTCGGTTTTACCGAGATGTAATGATAACTTATTATCAATAAGCCACTGACTAACTAAGTGCAAATCTTCAGTCAGAGCTTGTTCCACTCTGGACAAACATTTGTGAGACACCAAAATAGCTGAATCATCAGCGTAAAGTAGCAATTTGTTTTTTATCACTGCTGACATATCATTAACGTAAATCAGAAAAAGCAGTGGCCCAAGAATAGAGCCTTGTGGCACACCACAGGTTACAGTGGCTGTAGATGAAAAAGTACCAGATATATCAACAAGTTGCTGTCTATCTGAAAGATATGAGCTGAACCACCTAACAATGTTCTTACCCAAACCAGAGGCTGACAGCTTCATGATAATGATTGAGTGATCCACTGTATCAAAGGCCTTCTGTAAATCCAGTAGCAGCATACCTACATAGTTACCTTGGTCAGTTTCTTTTCTAATAAAATCTGTCAGGTAAATAAGACAGGTGTCAGTGGAAAATCCTCCTCTAAAGCCAGATTGAAATTTATACAACAGATCTTTATCCTTGAAATAAGATTCAACCTAATCATAGACCACCTTTTCAAGAACTTTAGACACTATGTTTAAAATTGAGACTGGTCTGTAGTTACCAACTGATAATTTATCATTCTTTTTAAAAAGGGGGACAACTCTAGCAGACTTGAGTTCATCTGGAACAATACCTTGAATAAGTGAAAGATTGATAATGTGTGTTATAGGACCAACAATAATAGGTGACCCATCCTTTAGGAAACGAGAGGAAATGCCATCTAGTCCAGTCGCTTTGTTTAAACCTAGAGACTGTAAATATTTTAATACTTTGGTTTCACTTACCAAATTAAATGAAAAACTGTTAGGAATAACACCTTTACTTGAGTAAAAACTGCTCACAAAATTACAACCAAACTTTTGTATACATTTAGGAAGCTTTTCTACTAATTTACAGGCTACAGTAGTATAAAAACTGTTAAAAGTCTCAGCAATCAGTTTCTTTTCAAAACAAATATTGTCATTTATCTTTAAACAAATGTTTGAACTTGAGTCTGTAGATGCTTTTTTAGAAGGTAAACCAAGGCTTTTGAGAGTTTTCCATAAAGCTTTAGAGTCAGTTTTATTTTGCTCAATGCTATTGGTAAAAAATTCTTTCTTGGCTTTATGCACTAACTGCTGTACATGGTTTCTTAAAGACTTAAAAGTTTCAAAATTGTCCTGACATTTATCATGTTTATATTTATGAAATGCTTTATCTCTTTCTGCTATAGCCTGGAGAATGTCAGAATCCATCCAAGGTTGGGACCTTTGCTTGATTCTTATTTGCTTTACAGGTGCAATACTGTCTAAAACTGATAAAAATAATTGCTTAAAACAAACCCATGCATTGTTTACATTATCACTTAGAGTAACTGGAGTCCAATCAATACATAGGAGCCTGGCTTGAAAATTTTCTTTGTTGTAATTCTTAGCAGACCTTAAAGTAACAGTATTGTGAGAACCAAAAAAACATTTTGTTAGTTTTCTAGTACAATAAACCATACTATGATCACTAAAAGTTGTGTGAATAACACCAGACTGAGATATTTTATCACTATCTGAAACAAGGATAAGGTCTATAGCTGTAGAGCTGGTTGAACATATTCTAGTTGGCTCTTTTATCACTTGTGTAAGATTAAACATGTTTATAAATGAATTAAGACACTGTAAAAGAGGGTGAGATTTGGAACATAAAACATCAGTGTTCATGTCACCTAGTAAAATAGTTTCATATTGTAAAAAGTCATTGCTAGAAGAAAACACAAAATCTAATATAGAATAAAAGTCTGTAGGTCACTCCAATTAAAATTGGTTTGGTCTTGGGTAAAAAAGTTCAATCCACAAAGCTTCTATGCCATCATGGTCCAGGTCAGTTCTATGGTTAAAAGACAAGTCTTTCCTAATATAAATGCACACTCCTCCGCCTTGTCTGTTACGGTCTTTGCGCAGAATACAGTAATTCTTGATGGACACCTCGGAATCAGAAAATGTGTTATCAAGCCATGTTTCTGTTACACATATACATGCAGCTTTAGAACTATCAGCTATAATTTCTAACTCATGCAGTTTAGGCAACAAACTCCTCGTATTGATGTGTAAAAAATGCAAACCACGTTTCTGGAAGACTTTGAAGACGTTGTCACTGGACATGTTAAATGTAGGCTCCTCAGTGGAAGGTCCAGGGCATGGATGAATATCACCACATAACATAAGACAAAATGGCACTAGTAAGTTATTTCGCCGAGTGGAAGGCCATGAGAATTTCTTCTTTTCACAGACTGTAAAATTCACATTCATAAAAGTATTAAAATATGTGAGATGTCCGTAGGTAAAAGGCAACACGGATACACTGTCCGAAATAAAATTATCCGGATATACGTCCACTTTAAAATATTCATTTCCTTGTTGATGTAAGACACGACTGGTAAAAACTATAGCGATAAAAAGGTTCCTCAATATATTAATAATCATCCTGTTTCTATGAATGTGGTGAAGACGTCCTTGTTTTAACAAAAACTTATAACTTTTAGAATGTAAACAAAAAACCCTCTCTAGGTCATACACCACCAAAAAACACCTGTGAGTGTTAATTGGTCGACAGACAGGACTAATGCGTCTATCAAAGGTTTTATTTTTGTGTGTGTATGGTTTGTTATTTTAGATTTTATTAGTGCCCTATAGAGTGTGGCTAGACTTTTTTGCCTGCTCCCAATTTCGTACCTTTGATGGACCTTATTACGTTGAGGTCTTTTTCACATTTTTCAATAAGTGCATTGATATTGCCCTTCCATGTGAGATCTTTATTAAAAATTAGTCATAGGAAGGTCGCTGTATTCGAGTGTTTTATTGCATAAATTTATTTTGGGAATATACCCGACATTTGAATTTCCATGTCTTAATATGATAGTCTGGGTTTTACTTGGGTTGATTAATCTACGAACTGTGACATTTTAACTGATTGATGTTACTTATATTGTTTTTCATATTGTGCTTGCTGATTATATCATTAAATATATTCATAAAAAAGAGTAAACAGTATTGGTGACAAGACACTGCCTTGTTGACAGCCATTTTCTGTTGTATGATGATACTTTGCTGTCATATCTAACTTTAATTTTTCTTGTTTCAAGGAATGCCGATAGCCATTCTAAAATTTTGCCTTTAATTCCATATTTCATCAATGTGCCTATCGCTCCTTCGGACCACATTTTATCGAAAGCAGCAGATAGATCCAAAAATACTGCTGTGGCGCATTTGCGTTTGGCTTGTGCTATTTTGATGTCAGATTCGAGTCTTATTAGATTGTTATTGCAGGTGTGGTTTGACCTACATCCAGATTGGTTTTCGGACAGGATGTTATTCGACTCTAAGAAGGACCATAGTCGGTGCTTGATCATTTTTGCATTAATTTCATAAGTGTTGATGTTAGCGATATCGGTCTATACGAGCCGGGGTCATTAGCTGGTTCATTTGGTTTGAGTAGTGGAATAATAGTTGCTTCCGACCATGAATCCGGTATTACGCATTGATTCCATAATAAGAATTTAGACAAAGTCCTATGAGCATTACAACATATACCAAACTCCGTAAAGGCACAGAACAAAGGTATTTTACATGCAAGCCAAGCGAAAAGTAAGAACAAATTTGTGATGAGTCATTTAACGAAAAGAGCAAACCCGACAGTCACCGCCTTGGAACGGTCAGTCGGCAATATGGACCGACCGGGGTGCCTAAACCGGCCCCACAGAGCCCCAACCCCGCACCCCCGACGAGCCTCCCAAACGCAAGCAAGGAAACGAAAAACGATCCCTTTGAATACAAAATGTCTAAGCGCCGATATCCTCCACAAGCCACGACGAAAGCAGCGACACCACCGAAAAACACTGTCCCCATAGTGTTTAGAAAGGAATATGGTATTATTTCGATTTATAAAACTACACAAAAATGGTTGACTGTAAATAAAATGGACTTTCTGAATCATGAACAAACATGACCAGAGACGAATAAATGGTTATAGCATCCTGTTCATGTGAAGATTGAATTGAAGAACCAAAGTCCAATTTCCATCAAAGGAAATACACGTAACAATTCTTATAGGATGAATTAAATGACAACATAGAGTACATGCACGGGGAGATTTTTTACGACCACCACACTGCACAAGTAACATTGTTGTGATCATGAATAAGAATATATGACAAAGTCCTATGAGCATTGCAACTTTATGTTGATCATATCGAGAATACTTTCTTTAGATTGGTTTGGAAATTGTTTTAAGATTTTATAATGGATCCCATCATCACCCGGTGCTCCATTTTTGCATGTACCTAAGGCTACATTAAGTAATATAAGAGAAAACGGTTTAATGTAATCGATCTCCGAGTGTTTCGCTTCATTATTGATCATATTGTTGACCTTGATGGAGATCGATTCCTTTCTTTTAATGCAATTAGGGGTGTAACCATCGTTGCTGCTAACCTTGTGGTAATGACTTACTAGGGATTCCCCCTTTTTAGTAGGATCAGTAATAAGTTGTTGATTTACTATTAATGGATGGATAGTTTGACCTTGTTTTTCCCTTATTTTTTATGAAATCCTAGAATTCTTTGCTGGTTGTTTTGTGTGAACAGATTGCTTCCCAAGTTTTTGCTTTGGCGTGTCTTATAATTCTATTTGCTTCTCGCCTCGCATCTTGCCATAATTTTTGCTTTATTAAAGAATTTTTATCCCTTTTATAATCTTTTCGCCTATTTTCCATTATTTTCGCTGCCTCGGTGCAGTCGGCATTCCACCACGGTACAATTTTGCTGGGTTTATTTTGTTTGTTGCTATATTTCGCGATGGTCTCAGTTAGTATATTGCTTAATTTTCGAGTATATATTATTGAAATTCTTATTTACGTCTTTGATATTTGCGAGTTCTTTTTTGCACCTATCCTTAAAATTATTCCAATTTTCGTGATACGCTCTACCCACATTCCATTTTTATCTTGACTTGGAGTTGTTCTGTTTGGTGAAAAGTCTATGTTAAGAGCGATGGGCATGTGGTCGCTGCCCATTGTGTTATCCAGTACGTAACGAACTTGTATCAAATAAAGTAGCTGATGTAATTGCTAGATCTATGGCACTATCCCGTGTGTTTTGACTTTGTGGATATTCGTGTGACCTGACCATCATTTAGAATACATAGATTTTAATTGTTTAGGAATGTGAGCAAGTCATCGGCCTCGCCGTCATATCTAAAATCTTTATCAGGATTCCAGCATGGGTGTTTTAAATTGAAATCTCCTACTATTAGTTTTGTTTGTGCTTGCAGTTGTTAGACACCCTATTGTAGTATTCTAATGTATTTTCTGCTGCATGGGGGGCATAATACACCATTATGTAGATTTCTCATGCTTTCCTATTATTGTAATGGAGGTGGCTTCTAACGGTGTGTTATTGTCTTTGCTATTTACTATATATTGTAGCCCTTGTTTTACGTAAATACCTGTTCCACCCCATCCATCCTGTCTATTTGATTTGACTGGTTGCTGGAATCCCCTAATTTTTGGAAGGCTATTTTTGTCGTTTCATGTGTTTCCTGTATGCACAGGACATCTACTTCTATGTGGTATCTATCTAAATAGTTAATAAGTTCACTAAGTCTAGATGTAGATTTTCCTACGATACCACAAGCATTCCAACTTAAGACGGCGCGGCTCTTTTTATTTTGGTTGAGGTTTGTGTTAGTTTTGGACATCGTCGTCATAGTGGAATAAATTATATTATTCAATGGCTAAAAAGCCGTTATATTTAGATTACTATCAATCCTAATAAGGTCCCCAACGACATTGGTTGATTGAATGCCAGTTCCCCACGGACTATAGAATGCTGGTCCCTGCCATTGATTGGGATCCATCCACTGATTTTATGTTGCTGGTTCCGGCATCAGTCCGGCTTGATTAAAGTTGGGTGGGGGATGAGGCCTGTTGTTCCTTCTGGGTCGTCGGGGTCTGTTATTGTTTTTGTTTGGGTTGCAGCTTCACTTGACTGTTATTATTATTATAATTGTTGTTGTGGTTGTTCTTGTTGGCGGTGGTGCATTCCGCTTTATTGCTGTTACTGACTGTTTGTTTAGAGTTTCCGTTAATATTTGCCTTATTTCATTGGCATTTGTCCATACCAATTTTGTTGCTAGTTCACTTATTTCTTTTTTATTCAACTTCTTTGCACCATGACTGACCTGATTGGTACTGGGGTGGGGAGGATTGAGATACCTTTCTCTTGGCATCTTGCATTGAATTATTTTGATTTTATTGAAATGGAGATTTCCATAATTAGGAAAAAATGGCCCAATATATACCCAATCGTAGTTTGGAGCAATACTTTACTGATACTCTGTGTATGGTTTCATCCTAAGGCACAGGCATTATGTCTCCAAAGCAGGCTAGTTGACAGTGACCTGGGGCGTTTATTGTCACCTTAGGCAGGGGTGGTAGGTGTGAGTGTCACCCGCTAGGGCTGCTAGAAAGAGAAGATATCGTTGTCAAGGAAACAGCCAGCATATCAAGACGATAAGACCGCCACCCTGTCCCCATCCCCGTGACATGATCTACTAGCCAATTACACGTGTGAAAGAAAATATTTCCACTCATAGTTGTCATCCCAACCAGTCCATACTCCACCTTGATCCTAACTTGGCATTTATTACTTTCAATAGTGATAAATAAGCATACTACCACTCTAGAGTTTACTTATTGCAGTATTAATTTTCTTTGAAAATACCCCAATAAGCAGTGCATATACATTGGCCTTGCAAACAGCCCGCATATTTGCTTTTGCTATGAATAATACGCCAGAGTGGATCAATGATATATAACCAGACAAAACAGTAAAACATTCTTGATCAATACATATCGAATGTAATAAACCAATCACGTGATCTTATTATAAATTAATTGAACTTATTTTGACCTGACTGGTTCCGTGGTATTACTCGCCTACTGCTTTGTACAGTATGCGAGCGGGTAATAAGTTGCTATATCACGTTATCAAATAAAATATTCTTGGTTATTTGATGTGAAGAAGATGGCTGACCAAATTATAAATTCATTGGACTTTATTTTGACCACACTGGTTCCATATTACTCGCCTACCGGTTTGTACAGTATGCGAGCGGGAAGCCAGTTGCTACGTTACGTTATCGTTTGCCGAGAATAGCTTGAGGGAATTACCCAGATTGAACACTAGTATATATAACAGTTGAAATAATGTGAAAACGGCAATAAGGTAAACTATCTTCCTATTCTGACGCCATGGCACTGTTCATTCTAGAACTTTCACAATTTAACGCCTCTTAACGGATAACAGGTGTGAATATTAAATAAAACTGTAAACGGAATCAGAGATCACTATGTTAAGTTAGTGAAAACGAGTTGGCCATTCGTTTATATTATCTAAGGGTAATAGAAGTTCAGCATGTTTACGTTTATCCTGTGACAAAATTGGCACGTTAAGTGTATTTTGATCAAAATATGGTATCTCTTTAGAAATCAAAAAATAAATGAGGTTCCTAGGTAAAAGCTATCAGCGTACATAAGAAGCTTGAAAGAAAACAGTTTCAGTAGAAATTTCAGCACATGTAAACTGCTAGTAAATTTAATAATGAATTCGACAGCCAGATAAACCTTTTAGTCCCCTACCGGTGTTCACACCGGAGGGGACTAAAGGTTTACCCTCCGTCCGTCTGTCCGTCAGTCTGTCTGTCTGTCCGCTAAAAATCTAGATCCTTTGATAACTTAAAAACTATTAAAGCTAGGCGCATGAAACTTGGTATGTTAATAGTTAGCAATGTGTACAAAATGCACGCGCAACATTTGGGTTGCTACCTTGAAGGTCAAGGTCACAGCATGACCTTGAAGCAAAATCGTGTCCGGCCGATAACTTCGTTATTTGAAGTCGGATTTTAAAACTATTTCACAGAAATGATCACCATATTGAGATGACGTGTCGCGAGCAAGATTTGGGTCGCTACCTTGAAGGTCAAGGTCACAGCATGACCTTGCAGCAAAATCGTGTCCGCCCCATAACTTGGTTATTTGAAGTTTGATTTTACAACTATTTCACAGAAATGATCACCATATTGAGACGATGTGTCGCGAACATCATTTGGGTCGCTACCTTGAAAGTCAAGGTCACAGCATGACCTTGCAGCAAAATCGTGTCCGGCCCACAACTTTGTTATCTGAAGTCGGATTTTACAACTATTTCACAGAAATGATCACCATTTTGAGATGAGGTGTCGCGCACAACATTTGGGTCGCTACCGTGAAGGTCAAGGTCACAGCATGACCTTGCAGCAAAATCGTGAAGTTTTGGATAGCGCATAATTAAAGAACTTTTTGAGGGACCGGTAGGGGACTACTGTATTGCCCGCAATACTATCAAATTCTTGTTAATATTATAAAGCAGTTAAAATGTTAAACTGAAATAAATAAATAAAAAAATACAACATAAAAACAGTACTCATTTATAAAACCCTATTTTGGCATCTCAAGCATCTCAAATCGACAACCCCAAGTTATACGTTTCACAGTAAGAAAAAGAAATTATCAGCGCTTGAAATGTCAAGCTTGACAAGCCAAGTAGGATTCAAATGAAGAAACAAAAGTATTATTTCTAATTATAATTACACAGGAATTAAATAGGAATTAAACAGGAGCGATATGAAAACGTGCTTTTTAGTACATTCGCTGATCGATTTATACTAAAAAATACCACATAAATGAATTACTATCATACATTCGCTTAAAATAAAACACAACAAAAGTGTACAAGGCTGTCCATTCCCTTGGTCGTAGGTGTACTTTGCCCACCTTCACTTTACGATGTTTCGTCACCTGATGAACAAGTTTGCTGATTCGGCGTTTCTTCAGAGATGAAGATGTCTAAACAGGAGGAATGGGTCTTTTTGCTCTCTACCTGTGATGTAGGAAATGTCTTAAAAAGTCATCCCGCTTCCTATCCGAAAGGATATCTTTCGACTGGATGTGAGCTAGAAGCAATAACATCTTCAGTCTGCTAGGCCTATAGTCGTACTAAGAACCGCAACGCTGCGCCTGCTTTCATCAAACCTATTCCGCCTATTCCTTATTTCACTTCTCGAATCCTTAGGACCGCCAGTGGTGGATTGTGACCGTAGTGATCGTTCGGCGGCTTGAAAAACTGGGATGCTACTTAGCCTTATATTTGTTGGCCGCTTGGGTGTGATCCTACTGGTTCTCTGGTGGCTCCACAAGGACATCCTCTTCTTCGTTGGCAATCAAGTAGAGTGACTCGAGCACACCTCTCATGTCTCTTTAAGAAGTTGGGCTTCTATGTTTGGTGTAACCAATGGTGATAATGTTGATGGAGGTCTACTGGACACATACGCCGGTTCCGGTGCTGTTTAGGAAGATAAGGAGGGATGCACTATTGGCAGGTAGACTCACTACTGGTGCTTTTTATGCTAACATCACGTTTTCCAGCCAAGGGATCGTATTCAGCGCTTTCCCTGCGTGTATCTTGCACAAACGCCGAGTTGTTGCAAACCCAATATCTGCCAAGTCCAAGGTCCACCGCTGCCTAGGCCGCTTTAATCCCCTCTGATCTTTTCAACTGTGCTGACTAGCTTTTATGGCTGTCACCAATTAGACCATGAGAGATTCTACCATACCGGAAAGACTACCTCAGACGCATACATTTCCCTTTCTATTCATATCTCACCCCCTTTTCCTTGACGTTGATTTTGCTTACCAGGCTCCTGGAGATACTTATTGGCTTAACGTTGCTGCAAGTGGCTGAGATAATGCAGATGTTAATAGATAAATGGTTAGATGAAAATAAATAAATGGTTAGACATGCTCGAGGCCGAGGGGTAAGAGACTGACTGACTCCTCAACCCCTCACCGCGTTGGTTCGAGTGTCGGTCGAGACGAGAATTTTGTTTTTGGGAGGTTTTCCAGCTAACTTGCAATGCGCCGGTGGTTCTACTCAGGCATAAGTCTGGTGGTCTTTCTCCACTAATAATTCTGGACCGCTCAAATATGACCTTAATTGTGTCGATGCGATGGAACAGAAACAAAATAAACACGAGTTTTCAGACTTATTATTTGCAATTTTTACATTTCTGTCCTAAAATACTAAGAGCCTCAGAGGCACCAATTGTGACTCCGGAACCATGGTACCATCCAGTGCAAAAGTCGCACTGAATCATAAACAGCGCATTCCATGGATAACGTATAGGAGAATATTTTTTGCGATCATCGCCCAGGTATATCATGCGGTTCGTTACAAGGTTCATTGATTATCCAGTTTAGGCCACCTTCGACCGCTGCATGACATTCTATCATGGTTCACTACGA